>CAWUFW010000647.1:3382500-3667500 GCA_963921515.1 Calotriton arnoldi | reverse complement strand
TCATAAAACTGGAATGTCAAAAGTTAAAATTTTCTCAAAACTTTTTCTTAAAATCATTGCTAAGTAATATGCCCCCTTGTACATTAAATCCGAACCAATTACTCTCATGTTAGACACGTGTGCAAATCTTCTGTTACATTTAATCCCCCGGTTGTTTGGAATCTAGCTGAAGTATATATTTAGTTTCAAGCTTTCTTAATTTATTTTCTCGGTCACCTCCTCTTCTGCTAGGGGGATTGTGTCAATTACATAATATTTCAGGTATACATTATTAGATTCATGTTTTTCCCTGAAATGCCGCGCCACAGGGTAAGTATTGTCCTGGTTTGTGATAGCCCTCAAATGTTGCAACACTCGCTTGTGTACTGGTAATTTTGTGCTGCCAACATATTGAAGGCCACACGGACAAAGTAACACGTAAATTGCAAATTCTGTCTTGCATGTTAGTAACTTTGAGATCTTATAGACTTTTTCACTGAATGGCGTGTTATAAGAATTCTTATTTATACCATGGGAACATGCCTTGCAAGATTTGCATCTATAAAAACCTTTGTTTGATTGTATCCAACTGCTATTGTTTATAATTTCTGGGCTTGTCTTTACCAGAATGTCCCTCATGGATGGTGCCTTACTGAAAGTGATGGACACCCTCTGCGGTAGCAGGGGTCCAATCACAGGATCATTTCGTACCAGGGGCCAATTTTGCTGGTTAATTTTACTCAATGACTTGTGTTGCTTACTATATTTCATGATCAATCTAAATTCATCATTGCCATGATCTTTTATATTACCCTCACTGGTAGCTATGTGATTTAAAACACTTGTTTTCTCTTTCAATGCTTCCTCTCTTGTCAATAGCAACGATTTAGTAATTGCTTTCTCAATTACTTGTGTCGAGTATCCTCTATGTTTGAACCGTTCACTACTCTCCAGCTGTGCTGCTCTCAAGTCTTGACTATTGCTACATATGCGTCGTAGACGCAGCATTTCCCCATAGGGGATACTGTTAATAAGGTGTTTGGGATGTGCACTAGTCGCATGGAGAGTAGAGTTACCAGCTGTTGGCTTTCTAAATAAGCGGGTTTCAATTTTACAGTTGTTAATGTATATCTGGGTATCAAGAAATTCGACACTAGTATGACTGATTGTCGCAGTAAAATGCAGATTAATGTTATTCAAATTAATACTTTCTACAAATTGGTTGGCTTCTTCCAATGTTCCCTGCCACACCACAAACAGGTCATCAATATAGCGTAACCACATTCTGACATTGTTTACCATATATTGTCTGTATCTTTCCATGAGGACCAGCTCCTCCCACATACCCATATGAAGACAGGCATAACTGGGTGAGAAACTGGCCCCCATGGCAACCCCTCTGATCTGCTGATACAGTTGACTGTTGAACATAAACATATTGTTAAACAGACTAAACTTAATCATTTCAATTAACATATGGCTATGTTCCTTGTATTGCACAGGCCTACGTGCCAAATAATATTTGATTGCTGCTATACCATCAGTGTGTTCAATGCTCGTATATAGCGTGGTTACATCTAAAGCAATCATAAGAAAATCATCCTGCCAAACCACTCCAGAGATTTTCCTTAAAAAGTCACTAGTGTCTTTGACATATGATGTTAAGCCCTGTACAAAATCTTGTAAAAAATAATCAATATATTTCGTGGTATGTGCCAATAATCCTTCTCTAGCAGAGATAATCGGTCGTCCTGGAGGGTTCAAAGCATTTTTGTGCACTTTCGGGATAAAGTACATGGTAGGTATTGTAGGATTGTCATTTTTCAAATATTTATATTCATCCATACTTAAAAGATTTGCACCCTTCCATCCGGAAAGTTTGATGTAATACTCTTTGTATGTAGCTTTCAAAATGGCTATATTGGTACGATTATAGCAGGTTCGATCATTCAACTGGTTAATAGCTTCTTTGTTGTAATTCGTTAATGGCCAAATCACAATATTGCCACCCTTATCGCTGTTGCGGATAACAATAGTTTTATCTTTCTGCAGTTTCGTCACCAAATTCCTATATTGTCGCTTTATTTTGTCAAACTTTTTATGTTTCGATTGCACATTTTTGTTCAAAGTTTTGATTTGCGAAACAACTGTCTCGTAAAAGATGTCAATGGAGTCCCGCACAGCTATCGGATTGAATGAGGACCTGGGTTTAAATGGAGTTGGTGGTCTTGAGGTATTTCCGTCATTCGATACACAATTGTTACGTGTCATGATGTTTAAATCAGCCTGTCCCTCATTTTCATCATAAAGATCCTGCATCACTTGTAGAATAGGAGCATCTGAATATGATAGATCTAATTGGGCAGCCGACATCGAAGTCATTTGACTTTGACTGGGTTCTGTTAACGCCTTGTTTGTCAGAAAATGTTTTTTCAATTTCAGTTTGCGTACTCCTCTATACACATCTAATCTAGTGGATGCATAATCGAAATCCGTATGTGGAGCATATGACAATCCAAGGCATAAAATATTTTCCTCCTGTTTTGTCAATTTTATGTTCGCGATATTGACAATCGTTTTATTTGTTTTATCTTCACTTACTGTTTGTTTCTCCAGTATCCCCGCCCTCTTTTTCTGTTCAGATTTGGCTCGCCTGGCTTTTGCTTTGCGTCTTTGCTGCCGCTTATAGTTTGCACTTCCAGATTTTTGGGGGCCTTGGGCGTAGTGTTTGGCGCCTTTCTTGACATAAAAATTGAGCTCTTCCCCAGGTGACGGTTTGGTTTTTTTTCCAGTCGTAATTACATTACGCATTTCAGATTCAGATTCGCTTCCTCCCATTGAACTGGCATCGGATTGAGAGGTATTAGATGACCGACCATATTGACTTGTAGCTGGTACAGATGCTGCTGTGGTCCCCTCTATCGGATGGAATTTCGATTTCCTTATGGCATCATAGCGTTTGGCAAATGTAAAAATCTGACCCAAATCGTAGTCGTTCTTGTCTCTCTGAAATTTGAACGTTTTCCGTGCTTTGATTTTATCCTCCTCTTTTTTCAGTCTAGTTGTCATATCATTTCGTAATCTATTCTGCTCATCTTTGTGATTTAATGTTTCCAATTCCTCATTGATTTCGTCTATCTCCTTTAATAATTTTGCCCTGTCAATATCCGCATACTTTATAAGGATGAGTGTTAACCTTCTTGATGATTCAAGGTTACACTCAGCCCATTCTTTCATTAGTTCCGGATTGGGTTCGTCATAACTTGGCGCTGTTAGGATTCTTGAGCCTCTGGGAATTCTTTCTACGTCAATATACCGCTGTAATGACCTAGACTCCCACCATTTATTCTGCTCAGATCTCATTTTCTTCTCAAGTTTTTTAAATAAATCTTTCATTGAATTGTTCATATGTGGGCTTTCTTTAGTTTGTTCTGTGGCTCAACTCGTTGTCGGGGGGGGGTATCGGAGAACATCTCCATAGCCGCCATCTCCCGCGCTCTCATCACGTCAGCCGACATGAGGACACTTTTGTATATATATATAGAAAGTTTCAAACAGCGCCACGATTACTTTTGATTGCTGTGCAACTTTCAGCACACCTCCTCACCCTGCAATACCCGGCTAATTCCTACCTGCTCCACTCCGCTTTCACCGAGCCCTCCGACTCGGCGTCCGCAGGCTCCCGCAGGTCTCTTTCGGCTTCTCCAGGTTGCAGGGGGTCAGACGCTCGAAATCCTCATCGGCTCAAAAATGCTTCCTGGTTGCCCCGGAAGTGATGTCTCACTAGTAGCGTCGACCTAATCGAGGAGGGGGTCCGTGAATGACCGCGTGAAACAATCCGGTCAATTACATCACAGGTTACTCCGTCGTACCATAGGATCTCTCCAAGAACGGACACGGACCCAGGTTTAGGGCAAAATTATTTAATCCTCGTTGGTCGTCATAACGCGTTTCGGCTCGTCCGAGCCTTGATCACATGACAGTGGCAAGTTTCGAATACGCGATATTTAAAGTCATAGTGCCTCATAAAACATGTATCATGTGATTTGGTAATCATGAACATAAAAGAAATTTTATGTATATGTTGATATATGTAGTTCAAAATTTTATACATTTTTACCAATTGCGCTTGATATGATGTTTCACACATTACATTTTTTTTAAATGAATTGATATCAACAAGCAGTAATAAACATAAATATCATAAAATGTAATAATTTACGTTTCCAAATAGTTACTCATGAGATGCACAACTATTAAATATAGGTAAAATACCATATTGAGTCTTGGATATTCATGCAACTCTTATAAATAACACAACATATATACATTCTCAAATATTTCTGTCAATTGATGAGCTTTATTGATTTATGTTTTAGACCCCTGACGAAGGGCACAAATGCCCAAAATGCATTGGGTTATTATCCACACGGTTTCCATGGATATATAGTGGATTCTGACGAGCTACAGTATAAGGCCTGGATTGGCATTTCTGTAGAAATATAAGTATGGAATGAAACTATTGTCCCATGAACATTGAACAGTATCTGGAATAAATGGATTAATTGGTCAACTTGGTTTAAGTTTATTGAACTTTTGAAAATTTTGCAACTAAATGCTTACTAAGCTGTAGCGGCTTGACACTGGGAGGTAACCGCCTTCCAGTTTTGGGTAGGCAGCAACACACTGCCAGCACATAAGAGGATTTTGCAGGACAGAAGAGCCATAATTAATAAGGACCGGAGTTACCCCGTGGCTAGGCATTTTGAGAAGGAACATCAAAGTGATTTGTCATTGATGTGATATAGCTGCATAGCACAGGTACCCAGAAAAAGAAGAGGTGGAAACAGGGAAAAGGAGTTAACGTTAGAAACATACTATATCCTTGAATTGGACAGCAACGAACCAAATGGGTTTAATGTGGATGAGGATTTGTTTACATGCCTCTATTGAAACCTGTTTTAGAGTCTGCACATTTGTCAAGAGAGCCAAGTTAGATTTTAAAGAGGACAAGGTTAATAGGCACTAGCACTTTTGTTGAAGGTAGCACTTTAATTCACTAAGAAATATAATTAGCACAAGCACTTTAGAAATAAATTGGCACTGGCACTTTAGGTAAGAGGGACGAGTACTGTAGGGTCTACTTAGAAACTCCAGGTGGGAAATGGCAGCTATGGATCTTAAAGCACAAAAGCACTTTAAAATCCTAAATTGAATGCATTACTTGTAAATGATTAAAAAACAGAGGAGAAACCCTTCTATTGAGAAAAGGGACAGGGCGAATACACACAAAAAACACAAGAGTCCCTAATCGCTATGAAACCTAATTAGGATCATGGGCATTACACAGTATTGTGACTAATAATATAAAAAGGGAAATTACATATAAGCATACAATAATCAATAAAAAATTCAATAAAGAGTCAGAATCACACAAAAACCAATAACAAGCTAAATGAGACACATCAAATTTAATTCATATCATAAAAATGCACAATAAAAGTTAAAAACATTTCATGAGTAAAATACAGGGAATACACTAATATATATCACAAGAAAACAAGAAAAGTCGACGCTGCGTTTCGGTGAGTTGGTAATCGGTCACCTTCTTCAGGACAGTTTTCTTTGTAACAGAAACATTATATTAATAACATTCTAATATAACTTGTCTCCATCTCACTTGTCTCCATCTCACTTAACCCACACACACAAAATATTAAAATTTGTGCATCTGACTCTAAAAAAAACCCCAAAGGCGTGCATTGATCAGTTACACTGTCTATTATATATCATTTGTGTCCAGTATCATTAAACATAACCCCTAGAAATGATCTTCTGGTGTAACTACGAAAACCACATTTCACTTAATAATTTAGTCAAATGCCCATGATCTGTGTGAATAAAATAAAGATTTTTTTTTAAAATTTCAAACCTACCAGAGGTAGGAGAGTGCTTGGGTAAAATTCACTAAGCACTTGTGGATACATTAGCCGGGGTTTGAGAATATCCCGCTTTGTATTTAAAAATTACTGTAGAAACCCTAAAATAAAGGAAAGAAGTAAAATAGACTAAAACGAAAGAACAATGCTCTCAATGGTAATGCCAAAGACACATCGACAATGGCTTACATACCTTAAATTAAAGGCCAATGTGCGTTTAGTTAGATTCTTTGGTGCCACCGCTATATATTCGTTGATGTATTAAAAGGTCTAGGAGAAAGATTTACAGATAAAATTGCTACTAAATTATCTCTACCAGACCGACAAATATAGATAAGCAGCAATTGGCCAAACAGGCTTACCCAAAAAAGAATGGACTGGTGCATATACCCCACCAATGGATGTGTCGTGATTGGAGATATCAAATTTAAAACTTCCCAGCCGATTTCACATGTAGTGGCAAAGGGACTATTTAAGAAAGAGAGAGAGGGAGAATACCGTCACTCCATGTAATAGTTGTAAGGACACCTACTACACTGCGAAGGTGTTCCAGTTTTACCTGGTATAGTTGCTGTAATGTTCATGCAACCGGTGAGTTAAAACCTGATATAGTTGCTGTAATGTTCAAGCAACCAGTAAATTAAAACCTGTAATAAAAATACGCCAAATTTACTTATCGATGTCGTGTAAAGTATAAGTAATCCGATCAGTTTCTTATTTTAGCTTCATACAAGATTTTCTAATGTAAGTAAAAAGCCCAATGGGCTATGAAACATAAACGGCTTATATTTATCTTGGAGTCAGAATTTAGAGCATACATATCTCTAATGGACGAGCACCCGTTACTCTAATTGTGTCTCGTTTATTGCCGGTTGTAATAATCATTATCCACCACTCAAATAATTGCACGGTGGTTACATATTTCATTCAATATAAGTTTGACCTCCTTTGTCTATATGAACCCGATGTATTGGCAATACTGTCTGAAAAAAACGACAACGATCTGAGGAACATACATGGGCCATTCCATCCTATACCCACCCCAATACTCAAACTTCTAGAGTTAATATGAGGCCAAAAACAGTATAAAAATCCTTCATGCTACATCTCTATCGATGCCATATGTAGCAAACAACCACGAGACAACCGCGCTTACTTGTTGAAAATATTACGGCCTCCCTGCACCAACGAACAGCTTCCGGGTCAAGATACACATAGGTGTCAGACCCGGAACTCCTTTATATCCGTTTTAAATAAATCACGTGACTATTGGACCAAGTGATTAACAAATGTTCATCTATTCTCTCAATTTATCCGATATGCCAGCATAGATCTATAGCATAAAGGTTATACTGGCTTGTTCATAATAGGAGGGCTAATTAGATCTAAGACTAGAGGCGTCATAACTTGTCTAAAAGCCTCGTAACAGCCCGAAAATAAATCGGCCATTTTGAAAAGGGTCCACTTCATCAAAAAAGTGAAGTAACATCCATATATAAAAAAGGAACATACCTGCTATAATGAGTGAAGCAATTAGTATCAATTATGTTATTTAAACACAGTTATTTGTAAAAACGGACCTTAGTGATACTATTAATCCTGATATATGTTCAAAAACAACATGACTCATCACGGAACCCCATGGTTGCCCGAAAATAAATCTGCCATTTTGGAAAGGAGTCTACTTCATCCAGAATGACAAAGAACATCCATATATCAAAAACATACCTGCTATTCTGTATGTAACAGCCAGTACTAATATTATCTTGTCTTATATCCACACAATAGTTGGTGAACAAACGGACCTTATCAGATCGGAGAGAAAAATATATTAAATAAGCCTCTCCCAGTCTTCCTTACTATTTAGTCCTTTTCTGAAAGTATTAAAACGGGACATATAAAATTGTTCCCGTTTTTTTCTTTTCAGGGTTAGATCCCCGCCTCGGGTGTTCATATAAATGGTTTCTATTCCACACCATATAAGATCTTCTACTTTATGATGTTTTTCAAGCCAGTGTTCTACCAGGGGGCACTTCTTCTTTTTGTTCTTATGGCAGACTTATGTTCATTAATTCTGATCCTTACTTCTCTTTATGTCTCACCAACGTAACCCAAAAAACAAGGGCACATGATGAAATATATCAAATTTTTGGTCTGGCAGTTCATAAAGTTTTTAAAGTTATGGGTGGTACCATTATGGCACATTGTAGGTCCTTTCATGATGTTATTACAATTATTACAGCCACTACATGCAAATGTGCCTGTAGGTAAAGGGGCATTTGGTAAACAAGGTTGCTTATTAACATTCGTATCTCTATACGTATGTACCAAACAGTTCCTGAGGGTACGGTTGCGCCTAAATGAGAACATAGGTTTAGGCAAGGTCTCCTTCTTTTGGTTGGTGACCAAATGCCAATTTCTGTTTACAATATTTTTAATTTTGTTGCTAATTGTGCTATAGTTAGTGACAAAGATTAAAGGCAATTTGTCTGAGACCAATTTGTTGGAGTTATTTTCAAAGAAGGAATCCCTATTAAAATATTTGGCTCTTTTGTATGCTTGCTTCACTAACTTCTTGGGGTAACCCTATTCAGAATTTTTTAGTCAATTTGTCTGCATGTTTATTATAATCTTTAATACTTGTGCAGTTACGTTTTAAACGTAAAAATTGTCCAAACGGAATATTGTCCTTTTGGCAAGCAGGGTGGTTGCTATTATAATGGAGCATAGTATTTCGATCGGTGGGCTTGGTAAATAATTCCACATTAAGGAGACCATCAACATTTTTAATCTGGACATCGATAAGTAAATTTGGCTTATTTTTATTACAGGTTTTAATTTACTGGTTGCTTGAACATTACAGCAACTATACCAGGTTTTAACTCACCGGTTGCATGAACATTACAGCAACTATACCAGGTAAAACTGGAACACCTTCGCAGTGTAGTAGGTGTCCTTACAACTATAACATGGAGTGACGGTATTCTCCCTCTCTCTCTTTCTTAAATAGTCCCTTTGCCACTACATGTGAAATCGGCTGGGAAGTTTTAAATTTGATATCTCCAATCACGACGCATCCATTGGTGGGGTATATGCACCAGTCCATTCTTTTTTGGGTAAGCCTGTTTGTCCAATTGCTGCTTATCTATATTCGTCGGTCTGGTAGAGATAATTTAGTAGCAATTTTATCTGTAAATCTTTCTCCTAGACCTTTTAATACATCAACGAATATATAGCGGTGGCACCAAAAAATCTAACTAAACGCACATTGGCCTTTAATTTAATGTATGTAAGCCATTGTCGATGTGTCTTTGGCATTACCATTGAGAGCATTGTTCTTTCGTTTTAGTCTATTTTACTTCTTTCCTTTATTTTAGGGTTTCTACAGTAATTTTTAAATACAAAGCGGGATATTCTCAAACCCCGTCGGCTAATTGTATCCACAAGTGCTTAGTGAATTTTACCCAAGCACTCTCCTACCTCTGGTAGGTTTGAAATTAAAAAAAAAAAATTCTTTATTTTATTCACACGGATCATGGGCATTTGACTAAATTATTAAGTGAAATGTGCTTTTCGTAGTTACAACAGAAGATCATTTCTAGGGGTTGTGTTTAATGATACTGGACACAAATGATATATAATAGACAGTGTAACTGATCAATGCACGCCTTTGGGTTTTTTTTAGAGTCAGATGCACAAATTTTAATATTTTGTGTGTGTAGGTTAAGTGAGATGGAGACAAGTTATATTAGAATGTTATTAATATGTTTCTGTTACATAGAAAACTGTCCTGAAGAAGGTGACCGATTACCAACTCACCGAAACGCAGCGTCGACTATTCTTGTTTTCTTGTGATATATATTAGTGTATTCCCTGTATTTTACTCATGAAATGTTTTTAACTTTTATTGTGCATTTTTATGATATGAATTAAATTTGATGTCTCATTTAGCTTGTTATTGGTTTTTGTGTGATTCTGACTCTTTTTATTGAATTTTTTATTGATTATTGTATGCTTATATGTAATTTCCCTTTTTATATTATTAGTCACAATACTGTGTAATGCCCATGATCCTAATTAGGTTTCATAGCGATTAGGGACTCTTGTGTTTTTTTGTGTTTACTTGTAAATGAGAAATTCTTGTTCGTTTTGCAATGGGAGTTCACAACCGAAATGATGTATAATATTGCGAGATGAAAGAGCGCTAAAGTACTTTTTATTGCAAATTGTACGTTTTGTTTATCAATAGGAACTTTCCTTGTGGAATATCTTATTCATTTTATTTACTTATTTAATTGGAACTGTCCAACTGAATCGTATTTAAAATGGTGATGAAATGTACTGATGGGATATAGACTCATGTGAAATTAGTGCAAAAGTGAATGTTACAAGATGACTCCACTATTTACCCCATACAGCATGTCTCGATTTGAAACACAAATTGTCCTCTTTCTATGACAATGTTTCATGAAGATGTGTCTATTTAAATGTAAAAGAAAATAGGGCTCGTCGTGGTGAACAAGGCTGCAGGCAGCAGCCGAAACGCGTAGATGATTGTAACACTCTATTAAAAGAAGCCAGAGTGAAATCCCACGGAGTGCTGGTTCCGTCTCTTTATTGAGCGAAAGAGGTGTTTTTATGATATATATATATATATTATGGTTAGATTATTTAAATAAAGTAACTTATCTGCAAAGTAAAGGCAGGAAAACTTACCTGCGATGTAATGGCTCCTGATGTATGGCCTGCAAAGTAATAGTAGCAGAAAGTGGCAATAATAAAAGAATTGCCCAACTTCTTAAGTCGTGCAGGTCACAGAGAACCGGTCTTCGGCCTTTATAAAGCTGACCTAAAATCAAGACATGTCTGTCAATTTTCACAAAATAACCCATATTAATAACCTTTATTAAATCCGATTATTTGTAAGTGAATCATTGCTGCACAGGTTCACATTCTTGAAGAGCAAAGTATTTCAGAAACAATAGTTTGAGTTTTTTCTAAAGACTGTACCATTATTGCTGATGGAGAATTACATCTAGATCTGTTAGTCTGTTGTAGTCCTTTTGGTCGTCTTCAACATTATAGATCATTATTTTATTACACATATTGGTCTTGGCATCCGATACAACAGTATTAAAATGGCTGCACCCCCTTGTCTGACAGACAACAGACTATAGCACGTCAGCAGTTTATGTCCACGAGGTATGCCCTCAAATGGCGTGTACCACAGGGCTCAATTCTGTTGCCTCTTCTTTCAATCTTTACCGATCTCCTTTGGCCCAAGTTCTGCAGAATCTTGGTATTCTGATGTTTGTCTAGCTGATGACACTGATTACATTTTAAAGCTGAATTCTAAACTCACTGAGGTACTAGGAAAACTCAAGCAGACAACGTCCACTACATTAGCATGGATGACCAAAACGATCTGTTCAATCCAGCAAAGATCTTTCCTGTCTTTAAAATCTCAAGATGGGAAATGGCACTAGGGCCAACGGTAATGGGGAAGTGTCCTGCTCGACCGCTGTAGTTGGGAACCTAGGGGAAATTCTAAAAGCCCAAGTCGCAGCTACTACGAAATCCTGTGTGTAGTAGTTAAAGGTACTAAAAATAACTTTCCCTTTTTTGTGCCCCTCCACCTTGCAAAATAGTTTAAAACACCTGTATCCAGGCAAAATTAGATTAATGGAAACACATTTATGCATGAACATATATAAAAAATGCACAGTTAGTGTATCCAAAACCCTACTGGAAAATTGATCTTCAACAGCAAGACATGAACGTGTTGGTCCCTATAGACTCTAGCTGCATTGGCTCCGTATTGCTAATGCAGTAGACTTTGGATTTAAAGACTGTTTGCATACTACACAATTGCTATTATAGTGGGAAGAGCTATTTCTGATTACAGAAAAATGGCTGCACATTCACTGAGATCCTTCCTTACACTGACCTCCTTTTTATATTCTTAAATTCAAGCATACAAAATGGGAAGACAGACTTTTCAGCCATTTGCCCAAAATTGTGGAATAAGTACCGTTAGCCCTAAGTGCTGAGATTTAGGAAACGCCTAATGACTTGGCTGTTTCAACCCAACTCAAACGGATTTGCCTCCTGAATTTCAGTTTAAAGGTATTCAGCCCCTAGAGACTCTGAAAGGAGTGTTGGTGTGCAACATAAATGCCAAATAAAATATTACTAGGCATTGCATTTGAAAAGGCATTAACAAGATACGTGTCATGAAGTGGCACTAATAACATGCATAACAAACATGATCAAAATGTGAGGAAAGGATTAAAAAATATTTTAGAGGAAAATTAGGTCCCAGGCAAGGCTTGTATAGGAGAACGTGTATTACTACATGCATGGCAGGGTGAGAAGGCAGGATAATGATGTCAAAGTTGCTGGGAGTATTCCCACCTTTTGCAATTTAAAAAAAAAAAAAAAAGAGAAAACCATAACCACCAACATAAACTGGTGGCCATGGAGGAAGGTGGAAATGAAAGGCTTGATTTAAGTTCAACTGGACTAGGAGCAACGTTTTGCAAAACATTATCAATTTCAACTTCAGGATCAAAACGAGTTGCACTTCAAATGTGAAATGTTCATTGTCCAATATTAACTACATCAGAACATTAAGCCCTAGTTTGTCAGGTGCCAGTTTTTATTGTTGGCTAAGTGGCAATATGTTACCTGTAAATAGTCATCAAAAGTTTGGAAGTTTGTTTTTTCAGTGGTGTTATTAGTCTTGGGTCCTAAATGAGATTATTTGCTTTGAGTCACATAGTGTGAATTATTTTATTGAATGAATCCTTGTCATACTACCCACTCTACCAGGTGCAATTTATAGGTGTATTGATGCCATCTTTGATTAGTCAGATAAGATAAAGCAACTACGCAGGATTGGGAGGTGGTGTTGTCCTCAAAAACATATTAGGAAATATGCCCCTAAGCAGATCAGATTTTAGTCAGTAAATCAGATAACATGATCAACGTAAATAAGCCTTTTTGAGATGAATATAAGTTAGAAATCATATAGGTTTATTAAAAATTCTGTAGTATTACAGAAGGCAATCTATGTGGGAAATTTCTTGCTGAGACAGGCGGTATCACTGAAGGGTCGCCCTAATACTCCAGTTACAACAGAATCTGTAACTTTTTTGGTCAGGTCAGGTCAGATCTAAGTAAAATCACTATGGAGAAACGCTGGAAACTGCGACAATATATTGACCCTATTAAGGCTCTTGGGGGACAAGCTTTTCTTCAAGAACCAGCGCGGCTAAAAGTCCTCAAGAGCGGCCACACATATTTTTTTACGGATGATCGGGAAGCTGAGAAGATGCTGGTCAAATGGCGAGGAGAAGCTACAGAGAAATAGCAGAATAATAGTATAGGTGTCTCTCACTAATAACTTGTTAATCGTCAAATTGTATAAGAATGTATAGTAATTCAAGATTGTTGAGGGGGGCTGTGTTTTATTCTCTCTATGAAGAATATGACTAAGGTTTATTAATATGCAGCGTTATCTAAGGCGTTGGAGTTCTGGGATTGGGTGGGGGGATCACCACGGTTGTGTCTCTTTTAGTCTGCCTAGACCAACGGCAGCTGGTTAGACAAAGGAATCCTCCTCTTTGGAGAAGGGGGAGTAGGGTGGGGAGGGGGTGGGGGTGATGCTTGGGGTGGTGGGGTTTACGGGGGGGTAAAATTTAGTAAAAACATGAGGGAAATGCATATTGAGAAAATAAGTGGCAGGACTTTTTTTTTTTTTTGTCAATGAATAAGGAAGAAGAAAGGGCGGGTAAGAAGAGAAATTTGCGGAATGGATAGAATAAGGTGTTTAGCGTGGAATGTGGCAGGATTGAATAGTAGGAATAAACGAAGATTGGTTTTCGAAGAGTTAAGGATGTATAATCCGCACATAGCTTTACTTTCGGAAACACATATTTCTTATAAAGACCGGAGCTTACTAAAACAGCTAGGCTATGAAGTAGCTGTTAGTTCAGAGCTAAACGCTTCAATTCGAGGGGTCGCAATTCTGAAGCATAAACAATTTAAAGCTGAGATTAGTAAAACATCCTCAGATAAAAATGGTAGATGGGCTATAGCTCAGATCATAGCTCAGGGTAGTAAATACACGTTCTGTGCTCTGTATGGACCAAATATAGATGATCCTACTGTTGTCGATAAGGTCAATATGGAATTGCTGGGCTGGGAGGGTGGAGCGGTTGGTAATGGGTGATTTTAATTGTATTATGAATTATGATATTGATACTACCAGACGGGGGGCATTTAAGAGGATGCGCAAAACACGGGCCGCAATCGGAGAAATGGGACGAATACATGCCATAAAAGATGCTTGGCGGGTATTACATCCTGATGTTGCTGGCTACACTTATTACTCAGCTGCGCATAAATTGTGCTCCCGCATAGATATGGCCTGGGTATCAGACAGAATCTTGGAGACAAGTCATATGGAGATATGCCCAAGGGTCACTTCTGACCACAACCCTATCCTCCTCTCTTTTAAAATTAAGACAGGGAAACCGAGTCCCTCGGCTTTTCTCGTTTCCCAGGCATCTTTTTTCAAATGAGGATTTTATATTAAAACTTAAGGCACATGTAAAAGAATTTCTTGAAATTAATATTGGTTCAGCTTCACATATTGTGGTTTGGGATACTTGTAAAGCTAGTATTAGGGGCTTCGCTCAACAGTATATACTTAGACAGAATCATGAACGTAAAAAGAGGGCAGACGAAACTATTGCAAGAATACTCAGCAGAAAATCAAATGGCTGAAGCACTTTTGCAGGGCTCAACTGAAGCAGAAGAACTGGGCTACACTTTAGTTGATCTCAAATCTGCTCTAAAAAATACATTTAGGGAAAAAAGCCTCATCAAACTGAATAAATACCAGTATGAGGGTGGGGAGAAAGTAGGGAAAATATTAGCATATAAGGTGGCAGATGAAAAAGCAAAAACTTTAGTCAAGGCTATTAAAGGGCCCAATAATGTGACGTATAACAGCCCCCAGCAGATACTTGAACAATTTGCTAATTATTATAAGGATTTATATACTCCTGAAAATAGGCCGGTGTTGGGTGACATTTACACATATTTACAAACTAACTCCGTGAATCGTATTGAGGATGAACAACTAGATATATTGATCAGCGATGTTACACTGGCTGAAATCAAATTGGCAGTTTCTGCTTTACCATCAGGCAAAGCGTCTGGAGAGGATTCAATTCCTCTGGAATTGTATAAGAAATGTATTGAGGAACTAGCCCCATTATTTAGCTTGGTAGTTGGGTACATCGGATCTGGAGGGAAAACTCCTAAATCATGGAATATTACGCAGATTGTATTTAAAAAAAATAAATAAAAATAAGCTAGCTGACGAATGTGGGTCATATAGACCCATTTCTCTTATAAACACCGATGCAAAAATATTTGCTAAAATACTGGCAACTCGCCTCGCTCCGATAATATCTGGCTTGGTATCTCCACAACAACACGGGTTTATCCCGGGCAGGGATACCACGACCCATATAAACACGGCCTTTACAGCATTTGATGTTGCCAGGATTAAGTCGACCCCACTCGGTATGATACTATTAGATGCTGAGAAAGCGTTTGACCGAGTGGGTTGGGACTATCTCTGGGCTACATTAAAAATATTTGGGATCAAAGGCCAGTTTTTACAGTGGATACAAGCCCTGTATGACCATTCTAGTGCTAAAGTTTGCTATGCAGGGCTGCAATCGACATTATTTTCTATACTCCGGGGTACCCGTCAAGGGTGCCCTCTGTCACCTTTATTATTTGCCCTGTCTATGGAGCCGTTTCTAGTGGCATTACAAAACCAGTCATGCATAATTCCTTTTGTCTCAGGTCTGAATACTCTTAAAATAACGGTATATGCAGACGATATCGCGGTATACTCAGCTGATGTAGGAGAAGCAATGAAAGGTATCTTCTTGGAGGCAAGGAGATTTGGGGCTGTTTCAGGCTACAGACTGAATACAAATAAGACTCAAGTAGTGATGAACTATAGACCACTGACTCCGATACAAGGAGTCTGTAACACTGCTACCTACCTGGGGATTAAAGTCTCTGCTAACTTAGAAGAGATAGTTGTATTAAACTACGAATTATCATTGAAAGAGACAGCTATCTCATTAAAAAAATGGCACAAGGTCCCTCTTAGTATAAGTGGGCGGATACATTTAATTAAAATGAAGATCCTTCCTAAATTTCTTTATTTATTCCGGTCTATTCCCTTTCGTATTAATAATTCTTTTTCAAACGCTTAGATGGTGTATTAAGTAGTTTTATTTGGAGTTACAAAAAGCGCGTCGCGCAATTGAGTTATTGAAACTTCCATTTAGCCAAGGGGTCTCGACTTCCCAGATTTTAAATTATATTTCTGGTCGGCTTTCCTAGGACGTATGCGTAGTTTAGTAAATCCTAATAATAATCCCCTCTTTTACTATGTATTTATGTTGGGAGAAGAATCTAAAATGTTTCTGTATCGAACCAACGATCCAAATTATTTCAAGCGGGTCAAATTCAAGACTGCACGGGATATTGTATTCATCTGGAGGGCTGTTCTTAATGAATACAAAATACCGATGTATCATCCCAAACTTCCCTTATGGGATAATCCAATCTTCCCAGGAATTTTTCATTATGGGGGTGGGAGACAGTGGGACAATCTGGGTATAAAAAGCTTAGGGGATCTGTATGATTCTAATGGGTTTTCAACATTTGATAGATTAAAGCTTTTATACAGTCTTACAGAGAGCATGCGGCTAAAGTATTATCAAATTCGCGACTATCTTATACGCAGCATGAAACTTACGGTATTATTAGATTCTGATATATGGGACTGTATCTATCTAATTAAAGATAAATCACTGATTAGTGTTGGTTATAAAGGCTTTAACTCTCATAAAGAAGATGATTGTGGGAGATTAGCTGTACGTTGGAGTCAGAAAATGGGGATCACTATTTCTGCTAATACTATTTCGTCTGCATTCAGCGGTATTTGCAAGTCAGTACACTCCTCTAATCTGAGATTACAATCGTATAGAACTATCTGTTCAATGTACTACACTCCTGAAAGGATAGCGAAATGGTCACTAGATAATTCCACTAGTGATCGGACTAGATGTCCAAAATGCGATTTATTCGCAGCTGACTTGCAACATATGTTCTTTCAATGCCCGTTATTAACAGAGTTCTGGCGAGGAGTTACAAAAACTGTCTCATAAGCTTGGAAGACCTATATTACTTAGAGTATCAGATGTGCTGCTGGGTGGACAGTTCGGAGACTCTAGCCAGAGAGATCTCATAACTATTTTACTGGCTTGTGCTAGGTTAGCTATAGCCCGGGTTTGGATCGCACGGAGCCCACCGACGACGTTGGAATGGTGGGGCATTGTTAAAGAAATATATAATATGGAACTCGCACTTGCTAAAACCAGAGGGACCCGATCACTGTATAAAATGGAAAAAATCTGGGGAGCATTTATGTAAAGATAAATCTTATTCCTCCCTTTTCATCCTTCTCATTTTTTTAATTTTAATTTTTCTTTTTTTATCTTTATGCTAAATTGTATTTATACTCTTTTTTATTCTAGATATAGCGATGTTATGAAATTGTTTTTCCTGTTTATTTTATTTGCTTTGCTACTATGACCTCATGTTAACAATAAAAAGAGTTTGGAAAAAAAAAAAGTATTACAGAAGGCAAAACATCTAGTTAATCAATATTGGGAATTAGCATGAAGCCTAGTCAATCGCAGCATAGATCAATCCTCAAAATATTCCAAGTCCTAAACAGGGGACAGACTGACATGGGTCTGCTCTCTAAGAATTAAGAGATTCACCCCAAAAGTTCGAGACCAAGTCTGACTCGCCTCGAGAATGAGCCCTCTTTTATTGGACAATACACAGTGAAAATCGGTCAGCATAAGGTTTGAGCAAAACGTTACATAGGCTCTGCGAATCACATTATAGAACAAAATGCGACAACTAAACTATTATCCCATAAAGAATATGAAGTAATTGCGCAGGAAACGGTGGTTGTCTTGAGTGTATTTATTATCAGCTACATGGATAAGGAGCCAGCTAAACAGCATCCAGCTCCAACAGACACCAACTCAAGAGTACATCGCTAACATTCTATAGTTGCTAAGCAATAGAAACATTCTACAGAAACACTGGTAATAAGATGGCCAGTCAATACACATAAATGACAAGATAAGATGTTAGGTTGATATAAACATCACAGATTATTACAGAATAATTAGCCCCCTTTTGACCTACTGTCGTCGGATGTGACAGTACAAATCTAGTTGCACTTAAAAAATAACAATCCTATGAAATGAATAGATTCACTGAGGTTCAACTGGAAAGACCCTGAACAGTTCCTCTTGAGCGGTACAATTCATCAAGATTTCAAAGACAAATCCACTAGTGATAGAAAATGAAAAGCATTCACAAAATGCTAAATTAATGTTCCGGTCACATTCGACTGCATACAGAGTCGGTGAGAAATGAAAATAAGGCCACGTTTAGGATTCAAGATGGAGTCTAAGCCTAGTTTGACTAAGCCAAGATAAAAATAGCACTTAAAAGTGCAGCAAACTCATTCTAGTTGCAAATCATTTGCCGTTCGACAATCATTATTTATTAGTCATGCATCTGCTCTAACACTAGATGGTGGCAAACGTTTTGGTCAGCGTCACTTACACTTCTTGGTTTTGGCTTCTGCAAACTCCTCCTGTTTGCGCTCAACATTGTGGGACTTCACTTTGTTGCAAATCCATGCAGATTCTCTATGCATCAGCCTATCTTATCTCCTTTCTCTTCTGGTTTTTGCAGGAGTCTTTTCCTGGTGTATAATCATTTTACTCCTCCCCCGCCCCCGATGGCATGTCATCATGGTGTTTATGCTATGGTGAAATATTTGAGAAGATGAGCCTTCAGCTCCTTATGGTAGTGGGTAATGCATGGATCATTCTGGATTTGAACTGGGAAATTTCTTACTCTCTGCGTGCAATAGGAAAGGCTTAGCTTCTTGTGTCTTCCTTCTTATATTTCTCTTTTTCCAGTCCGGTTATTGTACTGCTGTGAGTTGTGTGTAATTGTGTTTTTTTTCCTTCTTTTTTTTGGTCCCATGCTAGGGGTAGTTTTAAAGCTGACAATGCAGGTCTTCACTGTGATGCATGCTAGAAGTGGAAGCCTGTGGCTTTTTTGAGTGTTGGAGTAATGCTGTCATTTTGTAGGCCTTTAGTGAAGCGGGCTGCTGCATGCAGAATACTTTTCACTGCCATATTGGCTAAGCAGAATGTGATGCAAGAATGAGCAGGCAACCCATATCTTTGTTGTAGGCATCTTGCTCTTGTCAGCAGACTTTTGTTCAGCTTGTCTTAGGATGAGCTGCTGGAAAACGTTCGGTCCAGACAAGTTGAACATAAGGATGCTTCATCCAAGTTTGGAATTTACAGTCACACACAAACTTGACCTTGCAGTGGGTAATGCTGAGAGAGAAGAGCAGCACAGTGGGATGGAAAGGCATAGGCAACACTACAGCTCTTGACTACCACTAAACCCTGTTGAGCATGTTATCCCTGTAGGAGCTACCTACTTGCATGTGGAGAATATTGGGGGCTCCACCTCTCATGTACACATGCACACTAGAGCTAATGAGGGTTGCAATAGACCACAGAGATTTTACAGGGTGAAGCAGCATGCAATCTCACCTTAATGTTGTGAACATGTGAAAGCTCAAGTTTATGCCTCTTCTATTTTTATCAAAAGCCTGTGTTCAGTCTTTTTATCTTTTAATTTTTTTTTTTAAAGAAAGTATAATATGCTTAGACATGCTTATAAATATTGTCAGCATGTCTGCTTACTATCCAAGCTGACATATTTTATCTTCAATTATGGAGGCTGCCATAATAACATGGATGCACATTGTAGTAGGTGACAAGTTTTTAATTTTTTTTGTTATAGTAGAATATAATCGATACGTGAATCTACACCTTTATCGCTGTTATTTAGTCTTGTTTATACTTTAGTATTTGTAAGTGCCGCTTTGTGATATACTATCCGATTGCTGATCTTATATTTATAACACGCATTTACAATGCAATAGAGCTCGCATTAGTTAAATGGAGAGCTATTGGCTTTGCAAATGGGAAAGAAATGTGGCATCCGCCTGGCTTTGTTTTATTTATTGACTTTTGTAGCAATTATGGCACGCTGCGCTTTATCTTAATATGTGTAAAAGTAAAGCATGTTGTACCGTGATTGCTATAAAAGTAAATACATGGAAAAGAAATGTGCCGTCCGCCTGCCTTTGTTTTTCTATTTATTGACTTTTTTTTAGTAATGGCGGCACGCCACGCTTTAGATGTCTAAAGCTAAAGTTCGGTGTGCCACCAGTGCTACAAAAGTAAAAAAAAAAAAAGGTTTTTAAAAAAGTTTGCGGCTGCCGTATTTTTATTCTATTTACTTACAATTGTAGCAATTGTGTCGCCGCACTTCAGCTTAATATGTGTAAAAGTAAAGCGAGGTGTACCGAAATAGCTATAAAAGAAATGGAAAAGAAATGCAGCATTCTCCTGACTTTGATTTTCTATTTATTGACTTTTGTAGCTAGGGCGGTGTCGTGTAGTTCCTATAGTACCTATGCAGGACCTGCGCGTTTGGATAACATAAACCGTGGGCTTGGTGTTAGACTGACTCTGTGCACCCCCACCGCATATGTTAGCCTGATTTGCATTAGCTAGCTCACAGTGCCACTAGAATCTCCTCTTATCGGGGAGAGATTAGTTTCTGGCAACCTTAGATCATGACAACCCAAATTCCTCAGAATCGTGGAAACAATGTACTACCTTTCGCTCAGTCACTCGTGCTTACTTATTCGGTTTGTCTCAGAGAGTTACACAGAATAAACCGTCTGGGTGTTTCAATAAGTATTTATTGAACAGTTGTTATTCTAGTGTAAAATATATGTGCTGCAGTAACCAGCAAACAATAGCAGAGATATATTATCAGCAGTACGATAAAAGCAGAGGGATAGAACAGTTCTACCATATTGCAATAGTCATGAATACATACATGAATATAAAAAGCATTATGAAAGTGCGCGTACTCCTACGATGCCTAACTAGATGTACCTGAGTGTACCTAGCATATGTGTAGGTCTAAAAGCCTAAGAGCCAAGAATCCTTCTAGGATTTATTCGAACCCCCATACCTGAATAGAGAGAGTGTGGGACCCCGTCCTGGTCTCGAGTTGGACACCCCGCAAGGGCTGTGTTAGACCGCTGTCAGCTGGAGCGACTGCATGCAGGAACCTCAGCGTCTCTGGTCAGTGTGTCAGCATGGAAGTCTCGGTTCCCTCTGTCTTACCGGGGTAAGATGTGGTGTATTTATACCTTGAAGACTCTAGTTGCTTCGTATAATTTGTATTGGCCCTTGTTAGACTTGAGGAAGACGTCGGAGGTGAACTTTGTACATACATATTATGCAGGTGGTGTATTCCTAGAGAGCCATGCATAATTGATGAGTACAGTGTGGGCCTGTGTTTGGGAAAAACCCTGCTGTATTCAAAACCACAGACTAGATAACGTTCAGCCCTCAGAGCTCGTTGTGTACTAGCGAGGACCAATGTAGGTGAAAGATCATGCCTATATAAGGAATCATGACTATAATAGGACATGTACAGTTATGACCGTAATAGGGCATATGCGGCTTTGACCATAATAGGGCAAGTACGAATATGACCGTATTAGGGCAAATACGAATACGTCCATTTTAGGGCATGTATGAACGGGTCTACATTAGGGCCTCTATACGGGACATAACAGCGGCACGTCGCGCTTTACCTTTTAGTTGTTTAAAGCTAAAGCGCGGCGTGCCCCAATTGCCACAAAAGTCAAGTGTGTAGCTTTTCTGCCTGCAACACCAGCAGACCAAAAGTCATAAACAAAATAGTGCAAACAAACTGTAAATAAAACATCCCAATTAAGAATACATGTAATAGGGGCAGTCCTTATGGGAGGTTACAACTTCTTACAAAGGGAGGGACTTCTGAACAAATTAACCAATGAATGAAAAGCATTTACAAAAGACAGTCAAAGGAGCCAATTGAAAACATAGGTGGAGCTTCATGCCCATACCCTGAACACAGCATGTCTCGAAGCCTAGGTGAGACCTGAAAACCCAGGTATCTGACCATAAGTTAGAGCCACTTTGCACTAGGACTATCGAGTTGGAGGTCACGCTGGTTTGTAGCACATGCCAGTCCCAGTCGAGGGATTCATTGGGAGCAGTGCAGAGAAGTTGCCTTCAGCACAGAATGGTTTGTCATTCTCAGCCTAAGCTGCTATAGAGAATAGCTAAGTAAGTATTTTTCTACCGAAAACAGGTAGGTGGTGCAAGAAACTTGAGCCACATGCTTGCTATTTACTGTTTCTGTTAAGATTTAGCATAGTGCGTAGAAATAGCTTTAGGGTAATAGGCTCTTAGGAACTCGTTAAACGTATTAAAAAGGTTCTTGTTGTTTTCGTTGACCGTGGTATGCATTGCTGCATTCCTCTCTGCATTCTGTGCGGTCACCGTTCATATTTTATGCACTAGACTATAATTTTAAAATAAACATGTTAAAGAACCTCTATTTTCTGTCAGTGCTATTTTGAGTGCGTTATTCCAGAAACATCACCTGCGCAGCATTACTCAATGGATCGTGTATGGATTGCGGTCAAATTGTATTTCCATTTTGTGTGTGCAGTGACTGAATCCTTGCACAACCAGGTTAGAAATCTTACTCTAGCGGCTTGGGGACACAATTTCCCCTATGCTACTGGACATTTTCACACACGTACACCAGTATCTCAAGATTACGAAGCATATCATGACTTGGAAGTTCCTTTGACTTAACAAGAACTCCAAAATGGGTTTGGTGGTCCGCTATCACATACACACTAGTGTGTTATTCTCAGTCCCCTAAGTAATGATGGGGCAACCTGGCTTGTATTGGCCCCACATACCCCTCCAACCCCCCCGCCACGCCTTGTTTTGGCTATTTGGAGTCGTTCGCGCTTAGGCCCTTTTTGTCCACATAAGGTATCCATGCCAAATTTGCATCCTTTTTTCTCAATATCCTAAAGATTGTAAATGTACCAGGATTTGTGGATTCCCCTGCAAGGGACCGAGAAATGAGCTCAAATTCAGCGAAATATTATTATTATTTTTTTTGGGAGGGGAATGGTGGGGGATATGCTGCATAAGAAAGCGTCTTCCTTGCAAATGGTATAAACAAAGGGTTTTTGGTGCTAAAATCACCGTCTTCTCAGCTTTCAGGAACAGGCAGACGTTTGTCTGAAAACTAACATTTTCTACACAGTTTGGGCATTTTACTGGGGCATAGCCTATTTTTCTATTTTTTGTGCTTTCAATCTCCTTCCAGTTAGTGGTAGAAATGGGTGTGAAACCAGTAAAGGATCCGGGAAAGCTATACATTTCTGAAAAGTAGACATAAATTCTGAAGTCAGCAAGGGGTCATTTATGTAGATCCTTCAAGGTTTTCCTATAGAAAGTAACAGTTGAAATAAAAAAAAATAATTAAATTGAGTTGAAAAAATCAGCAATTTGTGCCGGCAATTTCACCTGTAACTTCTAACTAAGGTAGATTTTTAAAAGCAATATACTGTTACGTCCGCTGGACATGTTTGGTTGCGGGGATATATAGCGCTTGTAGTTTCACCAAGAACCCGAGGTACCCTGAGCCAATACTGAGCTGCACCTTTCAATGTTTTTTTTTATTGTATACCGGGTATACAGCAATTAATTTGGTAAAATATAAAGAGTGAAAAATAGGTATCAAGGAAACCTATGTATTTCTGAAATGGGAACATGATATGAAGTTTAGAAGCAGTGGTGATTTGTGCATCTTTGAATTTGTGGGTGCCCGTATTAGCATGTGAATTATAGGGTATTTTTCAAAATGACTTCTTTTTTACAGTGTCTTATTATTTATTTATTTACTGATTTTATACAGCGCATAGCTGCCCCAGCAACGGGGCGTCCCAGCGCTACCCAGGTATACGTAGTTAGAAGCAGAACCGAAAAAGTATAGGGGTTACCCCGGGAAAAGCCAGGTCTTTTTGGCTTTGCAGAACTCTAAATGATTCTGAAGTCCTCTAATTGCAGAGGGAAGAGAGTTCCAAAGTTTAGCCGCCAACACCTTGAAAGAGCGGCTGCCAGCTCTGGCTCTGTAAACACGGGGAATACAGACCAGCCTTTGCTCCGAGGAGCGAAGAGGTCGGCTCGGAATGTACGGCACTAACATTTTAGCTAAGACAGTGGGAGCTAGATGAGACAAAATTTTGTGCGCAACGCAGAGAGTTTTAAATTGAATTCTTCTCTCTACTGGCAACCAGTGTAGTTTGGCTAAGGACTTAGACACTGAGCATGATTTAGGAAGTGCCAGCAGAATCCGAGCTGCTGCATTTTGTATTCTTTGAAGACGCAGAGTACAAGATTTGCTGGCCCCTAAGTATAAAGAATTTCCGTAGTCCAGCCTAGACAGAATCGTGGCCTGTAGGATGGTCTGACGAACTGAGGGATCAAAGAAACCCAATAGAGGTTTCAGTCCTCTCAGTAGCCCGAAGCAGGTCCCTGCAACTGACTTAAATTGAATATCAAAGGACAGACTTCTATCAATCCAGAAGCCTAAGTTCTTAACCGCCTCCTTTGGTATGGGTGCAGGTTTGAGTTTATCTGGCCACCACTGCTCTGACCACATATTGCTGTCTCTCCCGAGCAGAAGTATTTCTGACTTGCTTGCATTTAGCTGCAAGCAATTTGCTGTCATCCAATCAGCGATTGCCAACATGTCATCCTTAAATTTAACGAGATTTGATTCATGTTTCTTAGAGAAGGCGATGACTAATTGGGTGTCATCGGCGTAAGACACCCATGACAACCCTCTGCTCCTGGCTACCACTGCCAACGGTTGTACATAGATATTAAAGAGCAAAGGGCTCAGGATCGAGCCCTGAGGCACCCCATATTTGATAGCATACTCCTGAGAGTGGAAAGGTGGCATAGTGACCTGGAAGGTTCTGCCCTCCAAAAAGGATCGAAACCATGTTAAGGCCGGGCCCCCAATCCCAATCTCCTGTAGCCTGCGCAATAACATCTCATGTGATACCGTATCGAACGCGGCACTTAAATCAAGAAGAGTCAGGGCCGCCGAATTTCCCTCATCAAGACTGCCACGGATTTCTTCGGTCACCGCCATTAAAGCGGATTCAGTGCTGTGGCGGGACCTGAAACCGTTTTGTGAGGCATCCAGTGTATCATTTTGTTCTACAAACTCTGTAAGAATGGTATTTACATGAGATTCCGTGGCTTTAGCTAGAAAAGGGAGCTGAGAGATGGGGCGATAGTTACCCGGTTCAGATGGATCTAGAGATGGTTTCTTTAAAAGAGGGATTACTTGAGCATGTTTCCAGGCTGATGGTAAAGACGCTGAGGACAGAGATAGATTAATCAATTCCCGAGCTACTGGTAAGATGACATTATGAAATTGGCGGAACTGAGCTGGTCTTACATTTGGAAGGCAGAAATGTATAGAAAGACAAATGCTAATAACACTTGTTCCACTATTCTGTGTTCCCCTAAGTCTCCTGATAAAAATGGTACCTTACTTGTGTGGGTAGGCCTAGTGCACGCAACAGGAAACGGCCCAAAACGCAATGTGGACTCGTCACATTTTTCCACTGAAAAATGACCCTTTTTTGGCTATGTGACTAGATGTGGATTTTGGGCCCTAGCTCAGCCGGCACCTAGGGAAACCTAGCAAACCTGTACATTTTTTAAAACTAGATTGTCAGGGGAATCCAGGATGGGGTGACTTGTGTGGCTCTCACCAGGGTCTGTTACACAGAATCACTTGCAAACTTCAAACTTTGTCAAAAAACACATCTTCCTCACATTTCTGTGCTGGAAAGTTCTGGAATCAACGGGTATCCCCAAACTTCCCCGCATTCCCCTCAGTCTTTCGATAAAAATGGTACCTCACTTTTGTGGGTGGGTCAAGTGCCCGTGACAGGGAAGGGCCCCAAATTTACTGTCGAGGCACCAAAAATGATCCATCACAAAACGACCTGGTTTTGCAAGGGGGTCACCTGCATTTTTGGTCCCAGATCCACGCAATCCATACCTCCCTGGACTCCCCGGATGTCTAGTTTTCAGAAATGTCTGGGTTTGGTAGGTTTCCATAGATGACCCACGTGCCCCAGGACCAAAAATGCAGGTGACCCTCTTGCAAAAACAGGTTGTTTGTGATAGTTAGGGGGCACCTGTGTTTTTTGGTCCGGGGCTCAACAGAATAAATGTCATTAGTAAGCCTCAAGTGATTTCATCAATTAAATCGAATACTGGCTTCCAAGCACCCTTTACATTTGCAGATTGACCAATTGCATGCATTTACATTTCGTTCAGGCAGCATACACTCTGACAAGAAGGCTCGTTTAGCTGTCTGTTCCTCCTTGGGTTTCACAGCACATACGACTACCTGCCTTACACTTAAGCTGAAGCATTTCCGCTCTCGGAATTGCCTGTCCCGAGACGGTTGTCTTTTCACAAATAGTAGAGAACTGTTTTTCGAAAATTAATAAAGTATGTGGACTTCGTACACCTCAGATCTCCCCCCCCCCCACTTCGACCACTGGTTGGGATGAGAAAATAGAGCAGTATGTCACATGGCCACTGTGCCCGGATTTTAAAACCATATTTTCTGGAAACGCACTTAAATCTTTGTTAGAAACTAAGATCATCATCTTAACAGGTGACCAGTCATGCATTTCACCACCCCCTGAATTGTGATGGATAGAAGAAAAGAGAATCTGTCTTTGATAGCTCTAAGGAACACATTAGGGAAAGAAAGGTGATGCGCACTGAAATATTAAATACTGTAGGAGAGTTGATTATTTGGAGGTGGGCAGGTGTTCACCTTCAAGGAGAAGACCACCACCTGCTAGACGTTACACAAATTGAAGAAAATAAACCTGAGCACAGTCCTTGGTAACATGACACCAAGCCATACGGGTTAACTCATAGGCAGGGTGTACAGTATTAAGCAGTTCCCCATGCAGTAAAAAATGGCACAGCACATGCCATTTTAAAATAAAGAGAGAAATTTGAGTAAAATCAGACCAAAATGACAAATCCAATGGGGGAAACCAGAGATGAATTTTTAAACATTTAAGTAAAAATAGCACTCAAAAGCACAAAACACAAATGATAGCCTATGAAAGTGGTAGACTGGACCTAGGCACGATTTGAGGCAGACCACAGTGGAACCCTAATGTGGAAAGGGACTTTGTCACTTTTTTGAGAAGTAAAATCCTCCCTGAGCAGGTTGCTGATAAAATTGTTGCTGTTTCAGTAAAACCTAAGGCCGGGTACTTGAAGCAGGTCGGTCCCACTGGAGCCCTGGAGCTGAAGCAAGTTTGTCCCCCTATAGCTTTGGAGATTTCTTGCTGAAAATGTTCTAAGTCCAAACCGAGAATGGGTATTTTTCAAAGGTGCTTGGAGCCTTGACTGGGAAGAAGCTAAAATTCAATCTGATGCTGTGAAGTGATGCCTTCAGAGTATGTAGTAGCAAATTAATACAGCCTGACTGTGTTTTGGACTTTTCAGAAGCTATTCGAGTCCCAGTAGTGTCCCCATCTCACTAAGTCCAATTAACCTCATTTAAAAAAAAAAAATCTGAAATGGGCCTCAATCTACTCGCCTACTTACTATTGCAAGTCCGATTTTATTAGGGCGACTCATTCTGGTGAGCTGATAGAGAACAGGTGTTCTGTTCTCTCAAAGTGAATGAGCAATAAGTATGCCTTTAAATCTTTTTATTTTGTCACATTTGCTCTGTGTTCAGAGACAGAGGTCAAATGGCAGCTTCTGTCTTACAATTTGCAGTCAGAGAACGAAAACTAAACGCAAACTCTAGGATAAAATAAGCCACAAAGTTAGAGGACTTTGTAAAGTGAACTGTCTGACAGTCTTGCTGTACAGAGTGTGAAATGAAAGGCTGTATAATGTCAGTTTTTTTCTAACACATTTAAATAGCTTGTAAATAACTGTTTTACACTTCTAAATATATTTTAGTAGTTATGAAAGCAATTCTTTTATGCTTCTGTTTGATGACCACTTGCTCGGTGCAAGAAACGGGGACTAGCAGATGGGGGGGGGAGAGAGAATAAACAGACACAAGGGCGGGTGGAGAGAGATGAAACCGGACTGAGAATGAGCAAATGAGAGCAATGCCACAGCTAACCAAATGTAAGCTGTGAGCAGGACTGTAACCCACTATACTATAACTAAACGAAATGTCTCGAAAAGACCGCACTTGCGCTTTCAGTGCGAGACCAAAAAAGGTCAGTTTGTGTTAAGATGAGTGTTTTGAAATCGAAATTGACATTAAATACAGTTTCTGCTCGACTGTGAATGGACACCTGCTGAATACTATTGAATCTCAACCTTATCAAAATGTTAATCGACATTAAAGTGCATTCCATTCTCCAAGTCAAATTTGTTTGTCTTGGCAGAGTATTAATTTGTTTTTTGTCATTTTAAATATTACTGTTGATTCGGAGTCGCCCACTAATTTGTCTTAATCGGAACTGATTTGGAGACTATTCTCTTCTCGCCCCCACCCCCACACCTCGGGCCTCTATGGGAAACGCCAACATTGCCACAGGGTTAGATATTTTTAAAAGGCTGGAAATGCTTCTATTTTTATGGTGTTTTCTATAGCACAGACTCTGCTTCTTACTAAACACCTAAAAGTGCTTTTTGTATATTGTGAAAGTAGCTGAAAAGGCAAAGAAGCACTGTGCAGGGTCAAAGCAAAGACATAGTCAACATACCATAAGAGAGAGATGCTTATTGGTTTGTTACTGCGTTGTGATTTAGTGCTCTTTTAAAGAGGCCTGTCTTAAAGTCTTTCCTAGATTGGAACAATGGTAGGTTTGTCTTTATGGATATGTTGTTTCACACACTGTGTGCATAGATGGAAAAGACCTGCTGCCTTGTTTTTCTTTTTTACATCGTCTTAGTCTCCAGTCTGACTGGCCTGGCCACGGGTATGCTGAAAGGCACCAGAGATTTTGAACATGGCATAAGATAATTGGGGGTGTTGGGGGGCTGGTCATGATGGCTCTGTAAATGATACAGCTTGTTTTGAAGATGGTGTGGGCCGGCAAGGGCAGCTAATAAGTCAAGATAGGAGTGATGTGATATTTTCTTCCAGTCCCTGTTGGGACTTGCTGTGGTGAGTAGGATGCATGTAAAGGGGGGGAGGGTGGGGGAACCAGGATACTGTCAGAGGTTCGCCCTTCACAGTGCCCCACCCAGGAGATTGCAATGCTAATTTACAATCTACTAATCGAAGTACAATTTGTAGACTTGTGAAGATGTGTATTGAAGTATATGGTTCCAAGCTCTGGAATTCACTCCGTGTGATATTAAAACACCCTTGAAGCATATTGTAGTTAAATAGAGAGGTGCACATTGGGGGTGGGTGCATACATGTGACATATGCAGCGAGTTACATACCGTTGTTTTAAAGTTCAAAAATGCAAAGTCTGACTTGGCTGATAATCTGTTGAAGATTAAATGTTAGTAGTGGGTGCTAAGCACAGTGATCATCTTGAGAGGGTTTGAAGGGTATGCCTTCTACAAATTACATCTTTAGCTAAAATAGCCTGGCCGTTTAAGCATCACACATGGACTTTATTCATCCTATTTAGTCAAAAGCTTGCCTAAAAGGTTCTGATTTTCGGAAGGTTCAGTAGTTTCAGAGGTCTCTTAATACTGCAGTCGGTGAATTCAGATTTGGAACCCTATAGCCAAGGCATGTCTTTGTATGTCTCCAGACTAGACTTCTGTTGCTGACTGGTCTGTAAGATAGTAGTGCAATCTCCTGGTTGGTGCATCATGAGCGGTTAACCCCTGACAGTATCCTGGTTGGTAAGAATGACATTTAACTGCTCATGATTTCCATGGGTAGCCTGAAAAGTACTTTGATGGGCTTTATGATTGTTTCCTCAAGTGGTAAGACGCTTTTGGTGTCTGATTTTGCACAGATGGCGCTCTTTTTGTTACCTTTTTCAGAAGGTTTATTCAACAAATGCCATTATAAGGAAGGCAGCAGGTCCTCTTTATCTATTCATCAAAGATCTGGAACTACTTCCACATATCCCCCATGATCGGCCATATCCTGCTTCGATTTAGGGAAGAATTGAAGACTGGCCTCTTTACACGATAACTCACGTTTGCTCCCAAAATCCAGCCACTTCTCCTGTCACGTGTTGACTGTATGCTTGCCTTTGACCCTGTACAGAGCTCTATTGCCTTTGGATAGCTTAGCTACATACATAGAAGTACTAATTGAAAAACCCGCTTCTTTATGACTTCTATATCTTTGCTTACATTAAACCTACCCTTGGCAAAGAAAGCACACATTCAGCCAAACAACTGCATGTACACAATTTCTACTTTCAAACCGTTAAATATTGAGGGGTACTAAAAATTCCACTTTAGAGGCTAAAACCTCACCTGGGCTTACAATGCTTTGGTTTTGGGTAACGGAATGGACTTTAATAATTTATTCAAATGCATTCAAGCTTTAGCGAAGAGAATTGTCTTACCTCTGAAGACTGGTTTTAATGCTTTTAGATAGTTCTGTGGATAAAGCGCAGTGACGATAAACCAAGTGTGAAGTGCCTAGTTAGAAAGGAGATAGTTTACCGCTGCAACTGTTGTGACTAAAAACTAAAGGAAGTGATCTTTGAACTGTACCGCTGCAACTGTTGTGACTAAAAACTAAAGGAAGTGATCTTTGAACTGTTTAGCCGTTAGTGTTGGGTGCATTGGGGACAGTAGATTCTGACTTGCGTGCTCCTCTCTCGTTACGTCGTGTTCATAGGCGCCGGGAAACCTCCGGGTAGCTGTGCGCCATATATAAATTTAAAATAATAATAATAGAAGACCACGGTACATTTTTGTAACAAGTGGATCAGACTGCAACTTAATCACTGTACAAAGAGATTTTTTTTGCTAATCTTTTATTCATGCCTTCACCCAATGGTGGGGAGGGTCAATTTTAGACCACACTCTTTCTAATTTGTTAACGTCTTGTAAGCCCCATAGTTAATTGCTCATAATGTTCTCTTGTTATGTCATTTATTGCATGCCCATTTTGTAAGCCAGGGGGTACTACGTATTCCCCTCCCCTTGTTCCCAAAACAGGTTAATTCTTTCTTTTGTACATTCTAAATACCAAGTGTAACTATTACCAAGTTTGGTAGCATTCAATTTGCCGACTTCTGAAGGTAGGAATAGTGAGTTGTTCTTGCTAGGATATGAACCTCTGGCATGTGACGGTAGCGAGCATTTAGCTCACTCACTAAGTCCTTCTACTTGTTAGTTCTCTGAACGCTTTGTGTAGATCAGCAGTTCTTAACCTTTTGACTTCTGTGGACCCCCACTGAATTATTACTGGAATCCGGCAACCTCAACAGTCTTTATTGGAAGCTAGGGACCCCCAACCTAAGCAATTTCTTTTTTTTTAAATTCAAAACAATACACTAATACAGAAACTAGGCCTGGGCATTGAACTCTGCTCCGTTCGCTGAGTTTTCCGCACTCCGCGGAGCTCGCGGAGTGCAAGAAAACCCCGCTTCGCGTAGTGCAGCAGAGTTTTTTTCCCTGCTCGCACTCGCGAACGGTAAGTTCGCGAGCTGCCGCTCGTGTAGAATTTCTACCCGAGCAGCAGAAAGACCAGCGCGAACAGCAGTTCGCACTACACTCCGCCAGTTGCGGAACTTCGCGGAGTTTTTTGTAACTTCGCGAAGTTCCAATCAATCAATCAATCACAGAATTTGTAGAGCGCACTACTTACCCGCGAGGGTCTCAAGGCGCTGGGGAGAGAGAAGGGGGGGGGGTGCTGCTACTGGTCGAACAGCCAGGTCTTGAGTAGCCTCCTGAAGGTCAGCAGGTCTTGGGTCTGTCGTAGGCTTAGTGGAAGGGTGTTCCAGGTCTTGGCGGCGAGGTGTGAGAAGGATCTGCCGCCGGTGGTTGTTCTTCGAATGCGAGGGACGGTGGCGAGGGAGAGGTCGGCGGAGCGGAGCTGGCGGTTGGGGACGTAGAAGAAGAGTCGTCTGTTGAGGTAGGCTGGGCCAGTCTTGTGGAGTGCCTTGTGTGCGTGGATGAGGAGTTTGAAGGTGATCCTCCTGTCGACGGGGAGCCAGTGCAGGTTCCTCAGGTGGGGGGTGATGTGGCTGTGGCGTGGTACGTCGAGGATCAGGCGTGCGGAGGCGTTTTGTATGCGTTGCAGTCGCTTGATGAGCTTGGCCGGGGCTCCGCGTAGAGGGCGTTCCCATAGTCAAGTCTGCTACTGACGAGGGCCTGGGTGACTGTTCTTCTTGTGTCTGTCGGGATCCACCTGTAGATCTTGCGAAGCATGCGGAGGGTGTTGAAGCAGGAGGAGGAGACAGCGTTGACTTGCTTGGCCATGGAGAGCGTTGAGTCGAGGATGACTCCCAGGTTGCGTGCGTGGTCGGTGGGTGTCGGGGCTGCTCCCAGCGTCGTTGGCCACCAGGAGTCGTCCCAGGCTGAGGGGTTGGAGCCGAGGATGAGGACCTCTGTCTTGTCCGTGTTCAGCTTTAGTCGGCTGATCTTCATCCAATCGGCGACGGCCTTCATTCCTTCATGGAGATTGGCTTTGGCGGCGAGGGGGTCCTTGGTGAGGGAGAGGATCAGTTTAGTGTCGTCGGCGTAGGAGATAATGTTGAGGTCGTGCTGTCTGGCGATGCGTGCGAGCGGGGCCATGTAGATGTTGAACAGTGTTGGGCTGAGGGAAGATCCCTGGGGTACGCCGCAGATTATCTCTGAGGCTTCGGATCGGAAAGGTGGGAGGCGGACTCTCTGGGTTCTGCCGGAGAGGAAGGAGGTGGTCTATTCCAGGGCCTTGTCTCGGATCCCTGCGTCGTGGAGGTGTGCGAGTAGAGTGCGGTGGCAGACAGTGTCGAAGGCGGCGGAGAGGTCCAGCAGGATGAGGGCTGCGGTCTCACCGTTGTCCAGCAGGGTCCGGATGTCGTCGGTGGCGGCGATGAGGGCAGTCTCAGTGCTGTGGTTGCTGCGGAACCCCGATTGGGATGGGTCCAGGATGCTGTTTTCTTCGAGGTATCGGGTTAGCTGTTTGTTGACGATCTTCTCGATGACCTTGGCTGGGAACGGAAGCAGGGAGATGGGCCGGAAGTTCTTGAGGTCACTTGGGTCCGCCTTGGGTTTTTTGAGTAGGGCGTTGATCTCTGCGTGTTTCCAGCTCTCTGGGAAGGTCGCGGTCTCGAAGGAGAGATTGATGATGTTGCACAGGTGGGGTGCGATGGAGCTGCTGGCTTTGTTGAAGATGTGGTGCGGGAAACGGTCTGACGGGGAGCCGGAGTGTATTGTGCCCATGGTCTTGATGGTGTCATCGATGTTCACGCTGGCCCAGACTGGCAAGGGGTCATGGTCGATGGTGTGCGGCGGGTCTGGTGTATCTATCTTAGTGGGGGCTGTCTGGGTGTTGAAGCTGTCGTGGATGTCGGCGATCTTGCGGTGGAAGAAGGTGGCGAGGGAATCGCACAGGGCTTGCGACGGCGGGATGTCGTTGGTGTTGGAGCTGGGGTTGGAGAGTTCCTTCACGATGTTGAAGAGCTCATTGCTGTTGTGTGCGTTGTTGTTGAGGCGGTCTTTGAAGGAGATTCTCTTGGCGGACCTAATGAGGTGGTGGTGGTTACGGATGGCGTCTTTATGGGCTGCGTGGCTGTCCGGTGTCTTATCACTGTGCCATTTCTTCTCAAGTTTCCGGCAGGTACGCTTGGAAGCTAGGAGTTCCGGGTGAACCAGCTGGCTCTTTTGGTGGTGTCGCTGTAGGTGAGTTTTTTCAGCGGGGCGAGGGTGTTGGCACAGTCGTCAATCCATCGTCTGAGGTTGTAGGCAGCGTCGTCGGTGTTGGATGGGTCGGAGGGAGGGCTGAGAGCGAGGTTTGCCTGTAGTTGGTCTTCGGTGACTTTGCTCCAGCAGCGGCGTGGGATCTGTTGGGTGCGGTGGTGTGTGGTGGGTTTCTGGAAGGTGAAGTGGATGCAGCGGTGGTCGGTCCAGAGGAGTTCCGTGGTGTGGCTGAAGGAGACGTGGGAGCTTGAGGAGAAGACTGGGTTGAGCGTGTGGCCGGCGGAATGAGTCGGTGTTGTGACGAGCTGTCTCAGTCCGAGGTTGGCGAGGTTGTCTATCAGGGTGGTGGAGTTGCTGTCGTTGTTGTTCTCCAGGTGAAAGTTCAGGTCTCCGATGAGGATGTAGTCGGTAGAGGTCAGGGCGTGCGTGCTGATGAAGTCGGCGATGGAGTCGCTGAACTGGGGTCGGGCCCAAGGGGTCTGTAGACAAGGGTGCCTCTAAGGGTGGTGTTGGGGTCCGTGTGGATCTGGAAGTGCATGTGTTCGGCGGTGCAGAGAACGTCGTCGGTGCTGGTCGAGACCCTGATGGAGTTCTTGTGGACGATGGCGATTCCTACTCCGTTGACGCGGTCTCTGCGGGTGATCTTATAGCCGTCTGGGATGGCTATGGCGATGTCTGGTGCGGAGGAGTCGTTCATCCAGGTCTCTGTCAGGAAGGCGACGTCTGGTGATGTGTCGAGCAGGTCCCAGAGCTCGACGGCGTGTTTGCGTGCGGAGCGGGTGTTCAGTAGGATGCATCGGAGGTGGTTGAGGTCCTTCTTGGCGGGCGCTTCGGTGGCTCTGAGGCTGGTGTAGCTGCAGTTCCGGCAGGTGAAGGGGCCATGTGTGCGTTTCGGGGCGGCCTTGAAGCAGTTGTGTGTCCGTCCGGGGTTGAGAGCGTGGAGTGTGGTGGCATCGTAACGGCGTCGGTCCTCGAGGCTGGAGCGGGGGGAGCGCGGCCCAGGGGTTCTGGCGCTGGGCGCGGTCCAGGCGCGGACGGGCGCAAAACTCCGCGAACTACGCCCAGGCTTAAGTCAGAAACCAGTATACACCAAACAAATGCTCAAATATTGAAATATTTTGTTTAATTCACAATACAATATAGATAGTTTTCACACTTTATTTTTTTTCTCCATTTGTATATACTTGATTATTTTTAACGCATCAATTTTAATATTTCATTTTGTTACAGTTGCAGACCCCATATGTAAGCCTCTCAAACCCCTAGGGGTTTTAAGAACCACTGGTGTAGATGCATGCTTATTTACATCAGTTCAATATTGTGCACTCTAGAATATTTGAGTTTCAACTGGTTCGATCAGGAACTTTACCTGCATGATATCCACTTAATGCCACTCACTGTTCATTTTTTTTTGTTTTTGATTTGTCAGGTCAACTAGACAAGTAGTAGGACTTCCTCTAAGGAGCTGATAAGCTTTGAGCTTTTAGAATGTTTTTCCTCATTAATATTAACTCAGTGTGTTCAAGAAGGAGTATAAAGATTTACTATTTCCTTTTATTGTATAAATGTAATTTTTCTACAAATTATCATTTTAACAGGCACTATGTCAGTCCCAGGCATGCCAGTCATGGGAGGCGATGATGGTCCATCGGATAATAGGATGGTGATTACATTCCTCATGTCTGCACTTGAATCAATGGTAAGACTGTTTTCGTCTGTAATCATCTGAAGCATCAGTGTGTATTTCAGCTTTGGATCCCACATGCTTAACTAAATGGCCTATAAGTTTACGTTTTAGAAGTTTGTGATATTTCACTACCCACCACTGATGGATGCAAAGCAGTCTCATGAACTCTTGCTTTTTCTTTGACTACATTTTACAAGTAATAATACTTGAGCATGGACCGCTTTTTTTTTTTTTTTTTTTAATGCTGGATCATAGTCTGTATTGTCTCACCTGTACCCCCATCATGTTGTTGACATTAGAAAGCACAAGCCCAAGCAGTATGAGCAGAAGAACCCAGCTTAACATGTGATCTACATTTGTCTTTTACATAACACTTGTGTTCCCGGGTGACTTCTTCAGAGGTATAAATGCCAAGTACAAAAAGGTGTGGTTGTAGGCGCATAGGATAATGGTCCAACAATTTCACTAGTCTGAATCGGTTGAGTGCTAAAGCTACGTCTCCAGTGCTCTTCTGAACGTCATTTGTTTCAGTTTGAGATGGAGATGCAGTGAAAATGGAATCACAGAAGAGCTGTAGTACTATTGTTTGTCACTTTGTTTCTGATAACCAGAATATTTTGTGAGACTAATCTTAACATGAGAGAGCTATGGCGCAACATTCAGGTCCCATGCTCGCTGTTTTGTCAAGTGTCGCTTGCTTGCCTAGGTACTTAAAAGTGGTCTGTAACCCAACGGAGAGCTGTAAATCTTTGGAGAGCAATATGGTCACCTGATACAGGGAAATATGCAAGCTCCCCCTGATGTATATATTAGGTAGTCTGCTTATAAGGATATACTATCTTCCCTCAAAGATTACCGGGAAAACCCACGCAGTAGTGCTTCAAAGCCCTTGTCTGGTGCTCCTCCCAATTGGAAAGGGTGCAGATAATGCACCATTGGCCCTTACGCGGGCCCAAGGTTTCGTATACAGTAGTGGGACGAAAAAGTCCTCTGCCTAGTAAAAGACGTACCCCTGCGTGCCGAACTGTATTATTGTCTGGATCCCTAATGCTGATTTTTTTTTTTCTCTGTTTTTGTTTGGGTCATAGATAAACACTGATCATGCGTGTGCGCCATGACATAGGTTTGTCTCACGGATTGTGGTCCTGTTGTACCAGGAGGGGCACCCAGAGCCCTACCATGACAGTGTGGAATGCTGACTCCTGCACCAAGAGTTAAGCAGCACGAGAGTGGTGGTGGGAGCCTCCCATGTAGTGATCAGTAGGAGTGAACCTCTCCTTTTTACCCTGTGTTCCTGGAGTGAGGCCTACAGGCTCACTCGCCTTTTTTAAACTTCCGCTGCTGTGTGTTTAATTCAGCTTTGGCCTACATCAGGTAGAGTAGTGACTCTCCGCTGGATGTATGTGTGCTTGGGAAGGGTGCAGTACAGTGGTAGAACAGTACTGTGTAGTACATGACTGGTTAGTGCATGTATGCCTGCAAGGAATACATTACATGGGTGATGCAGTGCGTGCGCAATGAAAAGGATGTGCTGGGTGTATGATATAGAAAGGCTACAGTACTGAACAGTGCCCACAGATTGAATGTATGTCGGCTTTTAGTATCACAGTGCATGGAGGTAAAAGAGCAGGAAAGTATGTGTGCTGTGAATGTATACTGAGTGCAAGTACGCCTGCAGTGGTACATTACATGGAGGACCCACAGACCTGCCTGGTGAAGACTTTAGTAGAGGAATTCAACCCCCCCCGCCCCCTCACTCCCACTCCCCCAAACAGATTTGCATGTTGCTAGATTCCTGTGAGCTGAGTGGGAGGAAGGAGGTAGAGACTCCCTTTTTATACTTCAAAAGGTTGCTCTTTGACTCAGTGATATATCACAAGGAAGGTGCCTGGTCCCATCTCAGGAAGGAGGTGGGGCTGATAAGGTGATCTTAAAGAGTAGGGCTGGGAGCCTAGTATTAACCTTTTGATACACATCACTGTGGCTGACATCCAGCTGTGACCGTCTTTCATGAGGAAAGAAGAGAAACCGAAGTGTGCACTTCAAAAGAAGCAGAACCCCAACTTAAAACTTCAAAGACTCAGACCCTAAATCACATTTGGGGTCTGGAAACATACTATAAGAAGGGGTGGTTGAGGCCCCAACATTTTGTCATCTGCCAAGCATCCAGACTGGCGAGCTCTGCAAGACTTCTGCTTGTGACCAGGACTGAGGAAGTTGTGGGCTGTGGGGGGAGCAAGGAAAGGCCTGTTTGCGTCCCTGCTGGGTGAGGGGACATCACCCAGGGAAATAGAGACCACCTGCCTGCTTGCCTAGACCAGTCTGCCCTGTGAGGAAGAGGAGAACATTGGAGGGAGCGACGTTCAGTGGGGTGCCCTACTCAGAGGACACACTGAGCGAAGTGTGAGGGAATAACTGCACCCATTGGGTCGTTGTCCGTGTGCACCCCGTCCCCCCCCTTCAGCCCCCCCCCCCCATAATTCTAGGAAAGGGCTGCCATGGACTGAGCCATGCATTGAGTTCTATACAGGAAGTTGCGAAGCCTGTACCGCCGCGTTGCGGTGACCCCATATGCCAGAGGGGGCCACTTTTGTAGTTATTGCTACAAGTGTGCTGAGACTCTTGACTGCTATAGCGGTGGCCCCTTATGCCAGGAGGGGCTGCTGTGGTGTGGACGATTGTAGTGGAGGAGTCCGTGCTTGAACCATAAAGTGTCTCGGCAACCATGTATGCTAGGAGGGGCTGCCGTATCAATATCAGCATTGCCAGGAAGTTCGGGCTGTTGCCTAGGTAAAGATTGAGGCTGCGGGGAGAGCCTGCATAGCAAGAAGTGCCCCTGACTGACCACCGAGGATGCTGCGAAAGACGTTGCACCCTCGCTGGGCTCCAGTCAGTCCAGTTCCTGCGTGAGCCACCACTGAGGAAAGGGAAGAAAGCCAGCCAGATATGCTGGCCCTGAAATGTCTGCCAATTGCTGGGGGGCACATGCTCGGTGCAGGAAACTGGGCCGAGCAGATGGGAGGGGGAGAAAAAACAGACGCAAGTGCGGGTGGAGAAAGATGAAACCGGGGCGGGTTGAGTACGAGATGAAACTGGGATGGAACCGGGAAGGGGCGGGGGGGGGGGGGCAGTAGCAGACTGGCCCGAAAACATGCATTCGTATGAATCGCATCCCCCTATGTGTGGGGATGATTGACTTAGTGTCTTCACAGGCTGAGAACATTACTGATTACTGGAAAAAGTTGACTGCACCCCTCGGGAGAGAGCCTGTGCCCATCGGATGCTGCCGCGTGTACAACAGGTTCAGAACTCGTGAGTGTCCGCGTTCAGGCTATTCGCTGCAACGCTGAATGCTTCTGTGCTGCAGGAGCGGGTAAGACTGGAAATTGGCCTATTGGGACCCAGGGAGGCTCGGTGCTGCGGTACCATACACCCTTTTGACTAATTTCTAAAGAGTCAAAGGGGAACTCTTGAGCATGGCTTAGTAGTGAGCATTCACAGGATGCGGCCACTAGTGAATGGGGAATAATCTCAACCATGGTACAAGGAAGAGGGCAGGGACAGATTTGCCTGACAAACACTAGAGCCCAGACCTCAAGGGGTTTGTGTTGTTGCTTATGAATGTTATTCCTTTGAATGCGTAGAGTTAGAAATAAAATACTTTTTTTCTTATAAAAGTAAGTATTTGGCTGGACATTGATTTATTGTTTGTACTGTGTGCCCTTTGAGTTATGAGTCGTGTTCATGTACCTGTATTTACACTCCACCCGCCCCGTGGGAGCCTTTGACTGTTCGCTCACTGCTACCATTGAGAGTCCAAAAGAGAGACAGATGATGGACGGAATGCAGAGCAAATCAAACATTCACCCCTAGCCAATAGATCTGGGTTAAATCCATTGTTCTTTTGCTCACCATGCCACCCCAGTCTTCATTGAGAGTCCAGTATGAAGGAATACTTGTCCCAGTTACTCAGGATCTATTGTAAGTCAGACTCCCGGACATCAGGAGTAAAAGGCCACAACCACTGTATTCAGCCGCCTTAGGCAGTGCCTCGTGCTGCGCCTAGATAAGAAACAGTTTTGGTTGTGTCGCATCAGGACATTTATTACCTTCAGTAACTTTTTGGCTAGCACTTCGGCAAGCTCCTCAAATAAAGTATCTTGGCTTCTATATTAATTAAGGATATAGGGTGATAGAACCCACAGTGGGTTTACCTGGTTTCAGTAGGACTGATATAATGGCCTCTCGCACATTGTGTGATAGTAGACCAGTCTTGTATGCCTTCTTGAAGATGCTCTAGAGGTGGAGGTATTAGGTGGGAGTGTATCTCTGGGACAGCTCCAGTGGGTAGACGTTGGGCCCAGGCGTTTTCATGTGTGGCAAGCCTGAGATGGCCTCTTTGATTTCATCCTCGCCCATCCGTTCTATCAGTCATCGACGATCTGCAGATTGGAGGCTTGGAGTGGCCAAGTCCTCTACAAATTGATTCATGTGTTCTACAGCGGGTGGCACTGTTGCCGCGTATAGAGATCCATGCCCCACTTCATCTTCGCTCGGATCACAGCAGTAATATGTCCCTATGTTACCCAGCTACTCAATAAATCTCTCGATACTGCAGCTTTCCCTGAAACTTGGAAACAGGCGGTAGTGACCCCCCCCCCCCTCTCCCTGCTGAAGAAAGCAGGAACAGATGTTCACAACCCTGAAAACTATCGGCCGATCTCTCAACTTCCATACCTCTCAAGTCCTGGAGAAGTTGGTAAATAGACAATTATCCAGCTACCTAGAGTCTAACTAACTATTAGACCCCTCCCAAACCGGCTTCAGAGCCACCAATAGCACAGAGGCAACTCTTCTGGCCATCCTAGACAACATAAGATCTCTGACCGATCAGGGGGGGGGGCTGTAGCCCTGATCCTGTTGGACCTGTCGGCAGCGTTCGACACGGACTCACATAACCGCCTGCTGGAAATTCTGCATGGAAAAGGAATCCATGCCAAAGCCCTTCAGTGGCTCTGCTCGTTCTTGAGCAATAGAACACAAACGGTACAAATGGGCCAGTTCTCATCCAAACCCAACACCATCAGCTGTGGCGTCCCACAGGGAGCATCCCTGAGCCCCACACTGTTTAACGCCTATGTGTCATCCCTGGTGAAAATCAGCAGGAAATGGGGTTTCAGTATTTGCTCCTATGCGGACGACACACAGCTGATGATAGCTCTCGAAGAAAGGCATGAAGACACCAGGGTAAAATTGAACAACTGCCTCTCAGAGATGGCCTTATGGATGTCAGAACATTGCTTGAAACTAAATGCAGGGAAATCAGAAATCCTGCTCTTTGGAGGAGCCAACCGAATCTGGGACGCTACCTGGTGGCCACAAACCGTGGGAGATGCCCCAGCACCCAAGCAATGTGCTAAAAACCTAGGCATCCTCATTGACAATACCCTTTCCATGTGCGGGCCCTATGTGGAAGAGGCTTTGCAACCCTGAAGCTCCTAAGAAGACTTTTCCCCTGGATCCCATTGGAATGCAGAAGAACAGTTACGCAGGCCCTGCTTATTAGCAAGTTAGATTATGGAAATGCACTGTTCGTAGGCATGGCAGAGTACCTCTTTACACGCCTGCAGGTGCTACAAAACGCTGCGGCCAGATTCAGATCACCATCGATGTGCATGAAACCGCTCCATTGGCTACCCATGTGCCAAAGAGCATTATTCAAGTTGCTCAGCCATGCACACAAGGCCCTGCACCAATGTGGCCCTAGAATTCTACAGAATAAAATCGAATTCTATGCCCCTACGAGATGCTTAAGGTCACGCCACCAAGCGCAGGCCAGGATAAAACGTATAAGGAAAGTGAGGACAGGAGGACGTTCATTCTCATATCTGGCAGCTAAGCAGTGGAACGAATTACCCCAAGACCTACGCCTCACGGCCGACTACACAGCATTTAGAAAGAAACTTAAAACTCATCTGTTTCCCAAGGCCTAATATCTAACAGTCCCTCCACACCCATCGGCGGCCCTACCATGAGCGCTCGCTAAACAGCGCCGTGATATCCTTCGGGATGAATGCTGCGCTCTATAAATAAATAAATGTTTAGCAAATTCTTGGGTTATGCTCAAGGGATTATTGATGCTCGCACCCTCAGAAGTTTACAACTAGCGGACAAACGTAGGCCCTGGTCTTTGTTGGCCAGCCAGTGTATGGCCTTTCCGACTTTATCGCCAATTTGGTATATGTGGAACTGAACACTGATTGTGACACAGGCCGAGGAGTCAAGCAGCTTTTGTCTGAGTGTTTGGCACCGTGAGCTCTGTAGATGATCCTTGTGTTTATTTCCTGATTGGGATTCTAAGTCCAGATCTGCGCTCAGATCAAGTGTCTCTTGAGTCCTCTGTTTATCAGCCATTTGATATGCAATTACTCCCCTAGCTCCCCGAGGACTGCCTTTAGAACCTTCATATTGTTGTGGAGGAGGAAAAGTGCCTTCATATAGTGTGAAGTTAATCTACAATGTGTTCCCTGGTGTAATTGGCGAAGTCTGTCCTGGAACCACCAGGCGCTTGGTCTCCACACCCCTCCCCTCTATACACCTCGAACCTCAGTTTGACAACTGTGGGAGCAGTGGTAGCATGACCGGTCAAGGCATGTGGGAGTATCTGGGCCTCCGGTAAGCACCCTATGTCAGTGAAAGGGATGAGGAAGTAGTCTAGCCTTGTGGATGATTTGTGCATGTGAGAATGGGTGATTCGGACCTGTTCAGTGTGGGTTGTGTGCCAGGTGTCCTGAAAGGCCAGGAAGTGTGATCACTGGGAGAAAAAGGAGGATCTGCCAGGCTTCGTGTCTCCGCTAGAGTCTCTTTCGGACCTGCAGCATAAGTTGTTTGTGTAGTAGTACTGCCGTGCCACAACAGTTTGTGTATCCAGAGAGGTATACCCTGTCAATTTGCCACGTTCTAGGGGAGGGTACCAAGTGCCCAGCAATTTGGTCCCCTGTAGAAATACCACCTACAGTGAAAACCTTTTGCTATAGTTGAAGACAGCGCCCTGTTTGACTTTGTTGTTCAGGCCGTTAACATTCCAGGACAGGAGGCTGAAGGTCAATCATGTAAATTATCTAGGTTGTGTTGTGCCACTAAGAGGTCAGTAATGTTATGCTGAGAACTGTGTATGAACAGAATAATACTAACAAAAACTTGCAGTACTAATACCCAAACGCTCCTCTAACATTTGAACTGTTAAACTGGAGGAGAGGGTCCAAGCTGTCCCCATAGTAGTCAGATTATGACTGACAACCCTTAACATTCAGTATTTCAATGCATGTTCTGCCATCTCCTTTCTCCCAGGAGAGCTTAGTCTCAAGTGATGTGGCCTTGAAAGTGCCCACTGCCAAAGTGATTGCTTGTCATGTTAATGATGTTCAGAGCGTGGGACGGAGCTTACCTGACTAAGGTGGCGGCTAGTTAAGGTAGCTCCCGAGACCGCCACTGCAATCCTGAACAATCCTTGTGCTTCACATCAATAAAACTCATCGGGAAAGCAGTAACAAGCATCGCTACTTGCCAGGAACAGAGTGCACCTAGAAAAAAACAGCGCATATCGGAGCATGGCGACTCTGGGCGAGGGCCTGTGGACTGCGGCGCGGGCAGCGGAGCTGCGTTGGAAAGCCAAAAGTGGACTGGGGCTGCCGGACGAGGTGAGCGCGGCGCTGAGAGACGTGGACGCTGCGGCTGCCTTGATGCTCATGGCCCACCCGATGCAGGCCTCCCCTGGGATGTGATAGCCGGGGGATGACTTACGCCGGAGCCTGCGGCCCAGCCGAGACCAGTGCTTAGGCCGTGATCCCGTACCCGGACTCCTGTAGTGAAACCAACTTGCAACCAGCAGCAACGCTTGGAAGATGCGGGCGTGAGTGGAGTCCGGACCTGCAAAGCGGTGTGCACCTGGTGTGAGGCCTGGTCTGCTGGGACACTATGTGTGGACCCCGTGCAGTCCCAACATACACCACGAGAAAACGGCTGCCTAGCAACCCAGCACACAGACTAAAGCAGCAGTAAACGCCTACCTGCCTGCTCCGCGCCCCGACTCGGCCCGGGAATCTTCATGGGTGGGGTGAACACCATAAAGGGGCGGCTTAACCAGCAAAACTGAAAGGGCGATGCTTATGTATAAAATGTTTAAGCACTTGATATGCAACTTACACTCCTTTTGGAGGGAGGGGCAGGCCAAGGGAGCGAGGGTTGGGAACATCTGCCCCCAAGTGTGCTCCACTGAAAGCGAAGTTATTTGTAATGTCGTAATGTTTGGGTGTTATGGGAGCGGCGTGTAGATAGCGGGACGCACTGGGCGGTGACGCCGGCTGCGGCGGAGTCCCACTGTCTTCCCCCCCACCCCCCCCGCAGCAGTTGAAGCGGGACACAGAATAAGCTAAAGGGTGTGACGGCAGAGTCGCACTGGGCCTGGAACAGACAGATACATGGCCATAAACGCACTGCAGGGCCTTTTGCCTTGGATGCGCGACTGGTGGCGAGCTGATAAGACCACGGCTGGGGGGACAGAGTGGGCAGAGGGTATTGGAGGCAGCACTAGAGAGACACCGTGCCACACCAAGGCACAGCATGGCGAGTGTCATGCTAACAGTGCTCCCTGGAGTAATTAAGCACAAACCAAACACAGAACGGAATACACGGCTTGGCCTGCACGGGGAGCGTAGCACGCAGCAGCTGGTTCGGGGTGTGAAGCGTGCTGGTCTGCATTTGGAACAATCACTGCCCCCAGGCCGGTTTACTAACCTGAAGGCACATTGTTAGCATAAACTAGCCACCAGTCTTTCCAGACACGCAGCAGATCAAGACGAGAGTAAAGACACTCAAGCAGCGCTCGGTGCCAGGAGCTCACACGGGTCTGCAAAATGGGCAAACCAGATAAATTACAACCAAAGCTACAATTCGAGCTGCGTAAGACCCCCAGGTCCAGCTAAATAAATGCACCTGAGGCTGACGTACCGCCGGAGGACACTGAGGCAGCAGCGGACACAGACCTCAAACACATTTGTGCCATGCAACAAGGTCTCTCGAAAATTGATAGTTAAATAGACGCCCTCACTTTTCGCATGGACAGAATGTCCGAACGATTGGACAAACACCATGATAGATTGGATGCGGTAGAACAGAGAGTTTTGTGCACAGAGGATGCCATACAAACGGAAAGTGAGGGACACAAAGCACTAGGCAAAACCGTAAAAGCCCTCCAAGCAAAAGCAGAGGATTTGGAAGCACGATCACGGAGGAATAACATTAGAATTCTTGGCATAGCAGAGTCGACCAATATCGGCAATATGGAACAGTACGTGGAGCGTATACTGACGGAATTAATCGGCAGAGACACCTTCTCCAAAATGTTTGTGGTTGAGAGCGCACCGCTCCCTGGCGCCGCGGCCGGTGCCAGGGGCAGCGCCGAGAACAATGATAGCCAGATTACTAAACTATAGAGACCATGACGCAGCCCTCCGCAAGTTTCGAGAGGTGGGCACACTGCGCTTGGAGGGGCCCGAAATATCCTTGTTCCCTGATTTTACCCAACCAGTCCAGGAAGGGTGTAGACTATTCCTCCCTGTCAGACTCCGCAAACTGAAGGTAGAGTACAGCATGCAATACCCTGCGAAACTCAGGATTAAATCGGAAGGCAAAATACGTCACTTCGCGAACCCCAAGTCTGCAATGCAATACGTAAAGCAGGTGGAGCGCGCTGGAGGTGGAAGAGGCTCCCCTCGGGCCTCCCAGAGAAGCGGGGGCGGCACAGCACTCTGAAGAACAGTAATGTATGCGAGGGCAGCCTTGGGATGATACATGGGTGATTATCTACCAACAAAGAACACTAGATTGGTGAGACTGTTCTGATGATAGAGATTGAAGCGTGATTAGCAACTTGGGCTACACTCTTAGCGGGGTGCAATTGAATATAGCTGCAAATCCGATGTACCGGCACAAATACACCATAAAGGGGCGGCTTAACCAGCAAAACTGAAAGGGCGATGCTTGTGTATAAAATGTTTAAGCACTTGATATGCAACTTACACTCCTTTTGGAGGGAGGGGCAGGCCAAGGGAGCGAGGGTTGGGAACTTCTGCCCCCAAGTGTGCTCCACTGAAAGCGAAGTTATTTGTAATGCCGTTATGTTTGGGTGTTGTTATGGGAGGGGGTGCGGGAACATTGAGAGCTGTGACAGTTGGGATACACAGCGTGGGTGGGATAAGGAGGGATGGGACTATTACTCCATTTCAAAAAAGGGGAAAAAAGACCAGACGTGCGACCGAATACAATGACAAAATAGAAACACACTAGGAATAATTGCTAACGTAGACCCAGAGGTAACGGGTGCAGGACATGTACAGAAACTAAGACTGATCACTTGGAATGTCAGAGGCCTTAATGACAACAGAAAGATCTGAAAAGTAATAGCATATCTTAAAAGACACAAAATTGATGTCGCAATTTTACAGAAAACCCACTTATGAGATAAGGCAGAACTAATCTACCGCAAGATGCAGGGGCAATTTTATGCCGCCACCTACACAACACACGCCAGAGGTGTCCTGGTTTGGGTGGGTAGACAGTCCGGGGTGCAATTGACAGAGTTATACAAGGATCCAGAAGGTAGGTATACCATAGCTAAATGCTGTAAGGAGGACTTGATGTTTCTACTGATTGGAGTTTATGGGCCGGACTATGACGACCCCCAGTTTTATAAGTCGGTGGAAGCAAAGACGCACCAGTGGGCGGGCATTCCTCAAATCTGCTGTGGGGATTTCAATTGTATTACTTAACCCCAATATTGACCGGTCCAAGGGCCCCCCCCTCACCCCCCCCAGACGCCCCTCAGCATCGGCAGGTCACATAGAAGGGTAAACCCAAAACATCACTGGGACCTGGGTATAGAGCAGTACATAAGAAAAATAGTCCCAGTACACGATTGCATAGAAGAACCACAAAATTACATTGAATTAAACATAAATTACACAAACCATCTTATCCTTCATGTACAGTGTTGTTTAATCACACCGAACATACAGTAGTTCATAATATTTCCACTGATATTTGTAAAGCAGTGCCCCAAGAGGAAGGGTGGAGGTAAAGTGAATGAAGTGAGGATAGGAAGTGAGTGAAACGGTGTACAATTCACATAATCAATTGTTATAAAACACAAAAGCATGATTCATCACTGTGACCCTGTTTACAATCATGGCTATCTAACATTTGTACCTAATAAGAAGATCTGGGTCCTTTATGAGCCGCTTTTGTGTTTTATAACAATTGATTATGTGAATTGTACACCGTTTCACTCACTTCCCTATCCTCACTTCATTCACTTTACCTCCACCCTTCCCTCTTGGGGCACTGCTTTATAAATATCAGTGGAAATATTATGAACTACTGTATGTTCGGTGTGATTAAACCACACTGTACATGAAGAATAAGATGGTTTGTGTAATTTATGTTTAATTCAATGTAATTTTGTGGTTCTTCTATGCAATCGTGTACTGGGACTATTTTTCTTATGTACTCCTCAGCATCGGCAAGCGTGATCCTAGACATGATACATGGAGGACGGCTCACGGATATATGAAGACATCAGTCTCCAGACATACCGGGATACACGCACTACTCCGCAGCATACAATACACATACTCGCATAGACTACTGGCTAATTTCTATGGATTTGCGTGCACGTGTGACAGATTGTCTCACCTCCCCAAGACGCACTCGGACCACTCCCCAGTACAACTTACACTCGCATAGCAAACACCTAGAATTCCGGCCTACACATGGAGATTTCCACCTTACTCCCTGTTGGATTAGGCCTTCAGGGCCGAACTACATCAGGCAACAGAAGATGTTTTTCAACACAACGGTGTGGGAGGCCTTTAAGGTCTATATTCGCGGGATAACGATTTCCAAACATGCAGGGGTATTGCGAGCCATTAGGGGACGGTTGGACACTTTGGAAAAAGAGATCGCTGCCATGGAGGGTTTGCAGCAAAAAGAGAATGAGCTCCAAATTAGAGCTGGCATAAAACAAAAACTGGCAAAATTTCAAGAGACCGCTAACAACTAACTTAAACTTATGGGGAAATATGCCACAGCACGTGTTTATGGCAAGAAGGATAGGGCGGGGGCAGTTCTAGCGGGCATACTCAGACCCCCGAGAACGTCTGTGATTGCAGACATACTAGATGATGAGGGGCGAACCCTAAGCACTCCGGAAGAGATTGTAAAACGATTCCGCAGTTACTGTAAAACATTATATACCTCTCAGATACAGACAAATGTAGACGAATTAGTTGCCTATTTAGCCCACATCAAAATGCCCTGGCTAGTCCCTGAACATAGAGAACACTTAATGGCACCCCTACAACTGTCCGAGATCGTAGCGGCCCTGAAGGATATGCCATCTGATAAAGCACCTGGCTCCGATGGTCTAACAGTATCTTTTTACAAAACCTACTCTGAGCTATTGGCACCACATCTTAAAACACTATACGAAGAGATGGCCGAGTCTGGAATAATGCCTCCCATACTGAGAGAGGCCATGATAGTAGCAATATTGAAACCGGGCAAAACACCTGTCAACTGCTCATCGTACGGACCGCTATCCCTACTTCACGTCGACGGCATGATTTATGCAAAAATACTGGCTTACAGGCTGGCACTGATACTGCTGGGTATAGTGTACCCAGAGCAGGCTGGGTTTGTTCCGAGCCGTAACCTAGCTCATAACTTACGCACACTATTTGGAGTCCTGCAGTGTGTGGATCCGGAGGTTAGAGCAGTGGCTGTATTTCTAGACGCCGAGAAGGCGTTCAACTCCGTGGAGTGGGGATTCATGTTTGAGGTGCTCCGAAAAATTGGGATAGGGTTACCTTTTTGTCAGGTTAATCCTACTGTTATACACAAGACCAGTGGCCCGTGTGCGAGTGGGTAATATGATTTCAGACTCCTTTGCGATTTCCGGGGGCACCAAACGGGGATGCCCACTATCGCCGCTGCTATCTGCGATTTGTGTCGGAGCCACTGGCCTGTGCGCTGCATGGGTATCATAGTCACAGAGGCCTGCGCTTCCTGGGCTACAGATTCATTATATCAGTGTATGATGACGATGCATTGCTATACATTCGCGATCCTGATAGCAATCTCGCCCGACGCTCCGAGAAGTGGTGCCATTTGGAACCCACTCTAAAAATCAACTGGGACAAATCGACCATCTTCCCCCTCACCTCAGCCACCGCGCCCCCAGCTCTTGAGTACCCTTTACAGTGGACCACGAACTCGGTGTGCTATTTAGGCATACGAATACATGCTGACCCCTCAGTAGTACTGTGGGGTAGCCATACAGAAACTCTCAGATGATGTGGATAGATGGATTCAACTACCATTATCATTGATAGGGCGTGTTGCTGTGATGAAGATGGTGGTGCTGCCTAGATTCTTATTCCTATTCCAAAACATTCCGATCTCATTAAAAAGCACTGTATTCCACCGTCTCCGTACACTGCTAATCAAATTGGCCTGGGCAGGAAAACAGCCCAGAGTGCGCTGGGACTCACTCACACTACCTTACGCGTCGGGAGGCCTTAACGCACCTGACTTGGAAATGTACTACAGAGCCGCACAGAGCACACACGCACACTACTAGATCCACGGCCCGCAAGATACACCACATCTATATTTAGAGAGAGACGCAGCAGCTCCAATCTCCTTACCGCAAACTCTTTTCCGTACCCCATCTAGACGCCGTAGTGAATTTGACTCTTGCGACCACAACACCGGCATTGCACGCATTGCTGAACAGACAAGCGGGCGCATTATTATACTCCCCATATACTCCATTGTAATGGTGCTTGTGGTTTCCGATGGGTCAAGACGGAGGGGCAAGGCAGGCGCTGCGAACCCTAGGGATAACCACGCTAGGAGATTTGTTTCACTGATGGGGTGGTAAGCAACCGGGAAACGATAATTGAATAAAAGAAAAACACACGACTGCATTAGTTAAATACCAATGCCACCGAGCCAGGCACACATGGCACTAATTGCTAGGGGAGGATATGTTAGAGCCCCAAACTATGGATGCCTTTTCAATGTGAGTACTGACAGAAACGCCATTCAAATTCATCACAAAGTTTTATACCAGCGCACAGGAGGTGCGCAAGCCAGGCATTCTGAAGGTACGATCAGATTGGCAGAAAGACCTACATGGGCCCATTAGTGACAGAGACTGGCAATACTGCTATGCCAAGACCAAAACTATATCCCTAAACGGACGCCACAGACTCATACATTTCAAATTTTTGCATAGGGTTTATTACACCCCCTGAGTGCCAATGAAGATATGGGCTAAGGGAGGACACGAGGTGCTGGAGATGCGGGGAAGAAGAAGCAGGGTTCATACATTCAGCCTGGTACTGCCCAGGAATATACGAGTACTGGAGTAACATATTTAAAGACCTGGGAGCAATAACGGGCATAGACCTAGAGCCGGATCCGAAGATGGCATTGCTAGGTCATGACCTAGGGATCCAGAAAACTGTCCGCCCCTTGGTCGCTATTGGCCTATTACTAGCTAAGAGACTGGTAGCCATGAGGTGGGGAAAGGGTCCGACCCTGAAGGTAGAAGACTGGCACACAGATATGCTTTACTGTAACACTCAAACGGATGTATTCAACTAGCTACTCCCCCCGAAGAACCAACCAAAAAACTACTGGGGCCCATACTAAATGTACCTAGTAAGCAAGGAGACGGGTGGAGAATGGAGAGGCAAGCTAAACCTAGTGCGACACAGATAGTAAGAAATATACTAATCTGGGCAGGCAACAAGCACAGGGACACTACTTTGTGGATGCCCCGAGCTGGGGGCGCAAAAACTTGCCAAGCGATAACGAGAAGTCTGACACTGTGAATGTACTGTACCTGCAATGACATGTATTAATATATGTAACCTACTGTTCCAGCAACATTGACTGGGTATTTACTAAAACTGTATGACTTGTAAACACCGCTTCAAAATCAAATGTAATGTTGTACTGGTCAAACTATGTGCTGTAACCAATGTTTCAATAAAAACAATAAAAAAAAGAAAAAAAATGTCCAGAGCAAATGATAGGCATGACTCTGAGTCCCTCGGGGGCACGGGTCAATTTCCGGGCAGAGAGAGGCTGGCTTCAGAGATCCAATAAAGTTGTCTTCTGTATCCCTCTCGTCCTTGTAGGAGGGATACCCGCGCTGGTGATCTGCCGACACAGCATCCCGCAGTCCCAGTCTCCACGAGCCACGCAGTGTTCTGCGCTCGGACGCCTTGTCGCCCCCCCCACACCCAGTGGCCGCCCCCTATCTGCACAACAAGCACCCGGTGTCCATTACTCCTACATTTTGGCATTTTGGGGTGTCTCAAAAAAATGTGATTTGTTAGCAAGCAATATCTATTGCGGGGAATATAAGCATGTATGTGAGTTACATTGCTATCAATTTCAGCTTGACTGCCCTGAAAGATCTTCGCAGTTGTTTGATGCAAAGAATAGAATTGTGGAGAATCGCATCCCTGTTGGCGTAGTTGAGGAAACTGGCGAGTAGGGCCCTGGGTGCAGCGGCGGGCAGGGTGCCAGTGCCTTTTGTGCTTTCTGGATAATGGATCTGGTGGAAAGTGCATCTGCCGGGATCCAGGTTTTGAGCCAGGCCACCAATATGCTTTGGGGTGCATTCCCTCTGACCCCTCAGGAATTACTACGAATCGGAGGTTGTTCCTCCGTGATTTCCTCTCCGCAACCCAGGCTCACCCCTCACTTCAGGTGGACCACTTTGGTGGTTAATGTGCTCATTGTATCTTCTGCTGTAGAAATTTGTGTTTCAGTCTCTGTGACCCTGTCTGCTAATTTCCAGAGGTCGTGGTGTAGGAGCCCCACCTCGACCCCCACTCCTCCAATTTGTGACTCCAGTGAGCACAGAGTATTGCGCATGGCATGTAAGATCCCTGGGGATGTCTGGTCCTGGGAGGCCTTCGCATTGTTCCTTCGGATCTCAGCTGGGGCACCAGATGACGTATTGGCAAACTTATCAATTTAGTTTTTTTTTATTGGGTCCCTCCATCTTGTGATTTACCCATTGCGGCTGTAAGGGCATCTGGGGGTTGGGGAATCTCAGCTCCCAAGAGGTCATATCAGTAGGGGACAAAGATGCAGGGCACGCAGTCAGATCTGGCAATCCAATCTGGCAGTCAGATCTGGCCACGGAGCCGTAAAATGCGGTACAGTACCTTTATGGGTTCCCAAGGGTCTAGGCGCTTCGGAGTGTGAGTACACTGGGGAATCCAGTCCCCACAGCCCGGGTAGCGCTGGCCCCACAGAGAAGCGTGTTATCCTCGGTGCTCAGGAAGCCCAGTCAGCATCCCAGATCACAGGGATACTCCAGCTCAGTAGCTCCTCCGCTGCCAAGTATTGGGTCTCTGGCCCAGGGGACAGCTGAAATACTCCCCCCTCCCCCCAAATGTCCATGGGTGATAGCAGTCGTGAGCGCCCCCAGGCCCTCCAAACTCGTGTTGGAACTCAGCAGTCATTGTGTTGAGGTCGTTAAAACCCCCCGGCTAGAGCTGCCGTGCACGCCCCTCCACCTCAGGCCGCTCCGGGTCTTTGAAGTAGGCAGTGCGGTGTGGCTCGTCTGCAGACCACAACGCCGTTCGGGGTTTCTCCCAGCACAGTGGCTCAGGAAGAGGGCGTCGGGCAACCACGGACCACTAGCATGGCCTGTGAGAAGCTCCAGTGGCTCAGGAAGAGGGCGTCGGGCAACCAAGGACCACTAGCATGGCCTGTGAGAAGCCCCCAGGGTCTCCTAAATCGCGTGGGTCGGCTGGTAGGAGTCAGTCAGTCAGTGGGAGGGCTCGGTGGAACTCTTCTCAAGCGCTTCCGCCATCTTGCATGCTCAGCCACGCCTCCCAAACCACACTTTTTCAACCTCACTTTTTGAGGGAAATAGCCTAATAGTTGGCTTTGTGAATGTTTTTTTTTTTTTTTTCTTTTTGGGTAGAATTCTCATCCGTGCCTGTGTGAAGATGTCTTAAGTAGATGTGTACCAGGGGGTGCAGTCAAATGTTTCTGGAGAACACATCTGAGTGTATTTTGCAGCAGTCAAGCGGCCATTGGTGAAGGGAAAAGTGTCATGCTTATTTCTAGAGCTGGGTTCATTGATATTCTTTTAATCGGTAAGTAGTTTCAAGGCCATTCTGACTTAAAACATAGAATTTTGTGGTACAGACGAAATTATTTATTGGATAACCTATTGGATGAAGACCCATTTATAACTTCACTACTGTGTACTTACACAGTGAAGGGATTAAGGTTTACTTTTTAATTGGCCACTTTCTCTTGATATAGTTGCCAGTTTCAAACCTTATGCTCAGATGCTTTCTCGGTCGCTCACTACTAGGACAAGAGGGACCGAAAGGTGATGCATGAGGCTGTGATCCTTTCTGTAATGATTCTGGAGCAGCCTCCATTGGCTTGATTGCTTGCAAGTTAATTAATTTTACTTTGCCTCTGCTATCTGAAATTGAGCTCTTTTGCTCTATTCTCAGATCATCAGCTGTTTTAGGCTTCACAGACTGGTCCTCCTCTGCTGAGAACTCCTGGGTGCAATCTTAATTTTATTGTCGTCTTCGGATTTTCTGGCTCCTCCCCATGCGAGATCTTAGTGCAACTTTCCTGTTTAGTTTTATGTTTCTATTTGGCCTTTTAACCCTCCCTTTGGATTGGCCAGTCTCTCACTGCACCTGTTTACACTCCGTTCTGAAGTCGGTGTGTACTGCACTAATAGATAAAGATGTCGATACAAATAATTCAACACTCCAACCCCCCCACCCCCCACCCCCCCGCATCCCTCCCACACAATTATTTATTTATTTATGGTGAGAGCAGTGATACTGAGTAGATTGGATTACTGTAACTCTCTCTACTTGGGGGCTCCAAACTCACTGATTTTGAAGATCCAGAGGATCCAAACTATAGCTGCCAAACTGGCTCTCAATAAGCATCGTAGGTCATCCACATCGAGGGCTTTGAAGGACCTTCATTGGTTGCCAATTGGTCAGAGGATTACGTTTAAATCACTATGTATAGTTTTTAAGGCAATCCATGGGTTAGGCCCGAAACCTCTGCAAGATAAATTTAAATGGTACGCTCCAAAAAGGAATCTCCGGTCAGCAAACACCAATTTGGTGATTATGACGAGATACAAAAAAACAAGAACTGGCGGGAGAGCCTTTAGCGTTGCGGCGGCAAAGCTCTGGAACGACCTCCCTGTAGACATTAGACAAACTCAGGAACTACTACCATTCAGGAAAAAGCTGAAGACATGGCTTTTCCCAAGGGAGGACTAATTCTGAGCTATTACTCATTGCAGGCTGGGCTATTTGTCCGTCTGTTTTGCATCCATACATCTTCTGGTCTACATTACATTACATTAAAGCAGTCTGCATAACCATCACAGCGGGCCAGCTGCGTAGTAAGAATGCTTCCTTAATCTCACTTCATGCTTTAACGTGACGGTATCCTACAGATAGAAGTATATTAATGCATCCGTTGATGTGTTGCCAAAAGTCTGGAATGTTCCGTCATTCTTACTGTACCCGATTCCTGTGCCCTTCAGGAAAGAGTTAACATTTTCTACTTGCGACAGTAAAAACACAACTGTACTTTCTCCATATTTTTATGCAGGCTATTTATTTTTCTTCTGGGGTGCATTGGCAGTGTTTCTTCCCCTGTAACCACATGCAATATCTTTTTCAATAGAAACCATCCCATCTCCCTCCCCCCTTTCACCCTCACCCCGATGAGCTGCATTTGCACTACAGAACAACAGGATGTTGTTGCTTACTATTTTAATTAAGAAAATAAATCCCTCCTCGCATGTCGTCAATATAACCACCACTCAGGCGTGCTGATGTCCGTTCTTTTCTTTCTGCGTCAGCCAGTGCCGATCCGTTGAAGAGAGCTACCCCCTGTCATTTTTTTGGCAGACTTTTTTCGACTGTTGTCGTCTCTGTTGGTGTGTTTAGGTTGTCCAGTAAGAAGACCTCAGGGTTCAAGCCGGGCGGCGCCTGTCAACGCGCCATGTCAGTTAGGGACCCCTATTTTTGGTTTGTCTGTGGGTCTGGAACGCGACCACGACTCCAAGTCGTGCCCTGACTGCCGGGCCATGGCGCCGAAGGCTTTGAGGGCGTCCGGCACCGCGGAGGTCACCTCGCCGGTCTCCATCCCGGTCTCGGTCGAGAGGAAGGTCTGAGCACGGCTCCGCTGATTCGAAGTCCTCTTCGTTGGAGTCAGGTAAAAGGCAGCACAAGAAGTCGTAGCGCGCTTCGACTTCACCCCGCCCATCTCGTGACGTGGTGGAGGAACCTTGGTGCTCAAGGCCCTGCTCCGCATTTCCCTCCCTTTCTGGGGCCCGGAGCGACTCCCACCCAACTCAAGGAATTTTATTACGCCATGTGCATCATATTTGGGCTGCCTGACCCTGCCGGGGCGCCTTCTGCCCCGCAGGCTACGATGATGGAGGGGCCCGTAGTTCCCGTGCCGGTGGCTCTGACCCCGGCTCCCACGGACTCCGAGCGGACCCGTTCCCGGGTCCGGACTGACGCCGGTCGCACCTCCACAGCGACCTTCCCTGGCGTCGCATCCGGTGCCTCCCCGATCCTCATTCCCGACGACACGGAGCCGGTCGGGTGTCCTCCGAGGCCGACGGAGCTGTACAGCTCCATGCCTTTTTTCTGCACTATTCTGAAGGGGTAGGAATGGAGGAAGAGGATTGGGAGAGGGAGCCGGATCCCTTAGAAATTCCGCCTCAGCAAGACCTTGACTAGTATGAGGAATTGGGTGATGCCAGTGGTCTGGACACCTCCCCAGATTCTGGCATGCTTTCCCCTCTTACCCTGGCTACGGAGGAGGGAGCAATTTTTGCCATGGTGGTGCGAATGGCTGCGGAGGTCCTTGACCTACAGCTTCCTACAGTGGCAGTCAAGATAAACGTCTTGACAGAGGTCCTGCAGCCTGCGGTTTCGAGCTCAGAACCCATACTGCCTTTCAATGAGGCCTTGACAGACGTCCTTCTGGGGACAAGGTCCAAACTCAGCACGGGCTCCTGTGAATAGGACGATCGCCTGCCGCCATCGCCCTGCACCGGGGGGACTCACTTTTCCTCACCGCCCAAATCTTGGTAGTACAAGCTTCCACTAGCAGAGGCGCATTCCCTTCTGCACCCACGGAGAGGGAATCCAGGAGGCTGGAAAACTTCGGGAAGAAGATTTTCTCTTCCAACAGCCTATCGCTGCGGTCAGTGAACACTGCATGCCTCTTGGGCCGTTACTCCCATTCTCTAATGGATACGGTTGTGCAGGTGCTGCCCAGAGTCTGAGTCTCCCAAGCTATATCCGATGGGAGAGACGCAGCTAAGTTTGCCATCCGATGTGGCTTGGACACGACGGACTCGCTGGGTAGAGCGATTTCCATGACCAGTGGCAGTTCGTCGCCACGCCTGGTTGAAAATATCTGGTTTTTCGGTAACTGTCCAAGCCAACCTCGTGGACATGCCCTTTGATGGCTCCCGTCTGCCCTTGAGCGCTTCAAGGACTCGCGGGCTACGGCCAAGTCCTTGGGCCTCACTACTGCCCCCAGGGCTTCATCCAGATTTTGCTCCTTTCGTGGCTATGGAAGAGGCTACCATCCCCCAACCCTATTCTGGCCAGAGGGCCCCGCAAGTTCAGCAACCTCTGCGGGCCATGGACGCGGCTCAACCCGGCCTCGTGGGTCCGGGAACCAGAAATTGAGCCAAGCCACCACCCCCTCCTCCATCGCGGTCTGATCCCCCAGGAACACTCTTGGTCAGTTGGTGGCAGAAAACGCCATCACTTCCACCACTGGCAAGCCATCACATCGGATAGGTGGGTGCTGCAAATAGTCCGGAGTGGCTACTCCCTCCCCTTCTAGACTACCCCTCCATCTATGCCTCCAGCATACGATCGGCTGACGGAGGATCACCTTGCCTTACTCCGCGAGGAAGTCAATGCTCTCTTGGCCAAGGGAGCTATAGAGTGGGTTCCCGGGCCCGAAGTTGGCCGTGGTTGCTACTCCCTGGTCCCCAAGAAGGACGGAGGCCTTTGTCCTATCCTAGATCTCAGAACCCTCAGTTTCTTCCTCAAGAAGAAGAAATTCAGAATGCTCACCCTTGCTCAGGTCCTGGACGCAGGAGAATGTATGGTAGTGCTGGACTTGCAGGATGCCTACTTTCATGTCCCCCCTCCTGACTGCCCATCGTCTCCACTTGCGATTCATGGTGGGCCACTAGCACTTTCAGGTCACGGTGCTTCCCTTAGGCCTCACCAGTGCCCCTCGGGTGTTCACAAAAGTGATGGCGGTGGTCACAGCTCATCTGCGGAGATCTGGGGTCCCAGTCTTCCCCTATCTTGACGACTGGTTGTTGAAGGCGGGCTCGCCTCAAGCAGTCGTCTCCCACCTCCAGACGGCGAAACTCTTGCATTCGCTGGGGTTCACTATCAACGTGCCGAAGTCGCACCTGACTTCCTCTGTCGCTTCTTCTCATTGGGGCGGTTCTGGACACTGTGCAGTTTCGGGCTTATCCTCCCGAACGGCGAGTCCAGGATATTCAGGCTATGATACTGATGTTTCAGCCTCTTATCCTGGGTTCCGGTGAGACTGACTCCGAGGCTGTTGGGCCTCATGGCCTCCTGCATCCTGCTAGTGACCCATGCAAGGTGGCACATGCAGGCTCTGCAGTGGGACTTGAAGTTCCAATTGACACAGCATCGAGGAAATCTCGCCAACCCGGTCCAGATTTCAGTGGAAACTGCGAAAAATCTGCAGTGGTGGCTAACGGACCGCGAGTGGTTCAACGGCAGACCCCTCTCCCTTCCCCACCCAGATCTCACAGTAGTGACGGACGTCTCTCTTCTGGGTTGGGGTGGCCATCTGGGGGAGGTGGAGATCAGAGGACTCTGGTCTCTGGCGGAAAACAAGCTCCATATCAATCTGCTGGAGCTTCAGGCGATCCGCCCAGCACTAAAAGCCTTTTTGCCATCCATACAGGGAAGGCTTGTTCAAGTGTTCACAGACACTACCGCCATGTGGCTCTGTCAGGAGGCCCTGATTCTCTGGACTTGGCTGGAACATCAGGGAATTTCCCTGGTGGTTCTACACCTGGCCGGTTCTCTGAACGCCAGGGCGGATGAGCTCAGCCGAAGGTGCCTTGCGGATCACGAATGGCGTCTCCATCCGGAGGTGGCACAAGGTTTCTTTCAGCTGTGGGTAGAGCCTTGTTTAGATCTGTTCACCTCCGAAGAGAACACTCAATGTCAGCTGTTTGGCGCGTTGGAGTTTCCAAGGCAGCACTCGCTCTGTGATGCTTTTCATTGTGAGTGGAGCTCAGGCCTCTTATATGCCTTTCCGCCCATACCACTTCTGCCCAGAGTGCTCAAGAAGATCAGGAGCGACCGGGCACAAGTCATTCTTGTGGCTCTGGACTGGGCACGGAGAGTTTGGTACCCCGAGCTTCTGGACATGAGCATCGATACTCCGGTCAGGCAGCCCCTGCAGGAGGATCTTCTGTTGCAGCAGCAGGGGAGGGTCCTCCACCCGAACCTGTCCACTCTCCGCCTCCTAGCGTGGAGATTGAGCGGCGACAGTTGACAGCTTTTGACCTTCCTCCTGAAGTCTGTAAGGTTATCTTGGCAGCCAGGAGTCCCTCTACCAAATCAGTATACGCCTGCCGATGGAACACATTTTGTAAATATTGTACGGTTTGGTCTGTTGACCCTCTATCTGCTCCCTTATCTGAAGTCCTACTCTTCATACTTTCTTTGGCCCAGCAGGGCTCTGCTCTGGGCACCTTGAAGGGCTACCTTTCGGCCCTTTCTTCTTTTCTACTGCTGCCTGATCAGCCATCTTTGTTCAAATCTCCAATTGTGGAGAGATTTTTGAAGGGGCTGACCCATTTGTTTCCTCCTTCACCTTTTATCATGCAACAGTGGGACCTTAATTTGGTGCTCACCTTCTTGTTGTGTGCACCGTTTGAGCCGCTGCATAACTGCCCTCTGCAATTGCTCACCATTAAGACAGCTTTTTTGGTGGCAATAACCTCTGCCAGGAGAGTCCGCAAACTACAGGCGCTTTCATCAAAGCCTCCTTCCCGGACGACCTTTCCGGATAAGGTAGTACTCCGGACTAGGCCATCTTTTCTTCCTAAGGTGGTAACACCTTTCCATCTGGGACAGTCGATTACCCTGCCCAACTTCTATGTGCCACCGCACCCTTCCAATGAAAAGGAACGTCTTCACCATCTGGACCCCAAAATAGCGTGGTCGTTCTACCTTGATCGAACAAAAGAGTTCTGGGTGGACGACCAACTCTTTATAGGGTACGTGGGTGCAAACAGAGGACGCGCTGTCCAGAAGAGGACTATACCCCGATGGGTTATCCTCTGCATAAAAATTTGTTACGCCTTAGCGAAGGAGCCTCCTAAAGGGCTTAGGGCCCATTCCACCAGGGCGAAAGCAGCCACCACGGCTCTCCAGCGTGGTGTTCCCATATCGGATATTTGCAAAGCTGCCACGTTAGCATCTCTGCACACGTTCGCCAGACACTACTGCCTGGACTCCCAGGTTCGCATAGAGGGCCTTTTTGTGGTCGCTCTGTTTTACATGATTTTCTGGTCTGAACCGTTCCGCAGTCCCTCCTCCGGGGATGGTATTGCTTGGGTATCTGTTCAAAGGTAAGGAATCTGCGGCTAGATGTCTCTATCAGATGGACAAGTTACTTACCTTTGGTAACGCCTTATCTGGTAGAGACATGATCTAGCCGCAGATTCCTTACTGACCCACCCATCCGCCCGCACTGCAGAATTGGTTTTAAGTGTCAGGAATGTCTCCCTTCACGGTCCTAGCTGTTTGCTTTTTTTAAGCGTGGAAAGTCTGGAAAAGTACTGACGTCAGCTCGCCGGAGTGGCGGTTATATTGACGATGGGGACGTCACGACGCCGATGACGTAACACAGAGTTGACAGACGCCACCTACTGGCGCGCAGGGGTACTGCTACGAAAAATCTTCCGGATCCAGCCTGATGCCTGTAAGTTCAAAGGTAAGGAATCTGCGGCTAGATCATGTCTCTGCCAGATAAGGTGCTACCGAAGGTAAGTAACTTGTCCGTTTAGTTTATTTTAAGCAAAGGTCTAAGTCTCCCACCACAGTGGATTGCTAGTAGGTATGATTTATACATGTCGAGGTATGGTAATATAGTACTCCTTGTACATTCTCCATAGGCTATTAGTTTTTGAAAACCTAATACCGTAGACTGGTCTAAGACTTCAGAATGTCGCCCTACACTTTTCTCATTTTAACCAGGCTTTAAATGGTAGTATTTTCGGTCATTCTTTTTAACGCTTAGTACCTTCATTCTGTGTAGGGACATACAGTGTGTTAAACAGAGGGTAACCTTGCTGACTCCTTTGCCTATAGTCTTTGGAAAGCACCCTTCTGAAGTGCAGTGAGTCTTTTTTTGGTTTTTCAGAATTAGATGAATAGCATGATAAAAACATTTTGGCTTCAAAGAAACTTTACAGGGTTTTAGCTTCTTGCTCTGCAAGTACCCCCATTTTGGGAGGCACTGGTTGCCAACCTGCCGTCTGTTTAATCTCTTTCCAAAGATAGTTTGTTTGGTAGCCTGTTGTAGATAACAGCTGGATGTAAGTAAGGCAAATGCTGCTTGAAACCTTAAAACTTGTTGACAGAATAACGTCAGATATTTGGAGGTCCTGTAGTTTTAAGAAATGTCCTTGGTATTTTATTTTCTTACTTACTTTTAGAAATGCTTAGATATGTCACCTATTAAAGGTTTTTATTTAAATCCTTCAATGCCAAAATGGATTTTGTGAATCAAATTTCCTTATCCATTCAAAACTCCCTCCTGTGCATCTCTTGATAAATGGAAAATTGCAAACAGTTTGCTGACGGGGAATGTTTTTTTTGTAAACTTTTCTGCCAGTGGAAAGTGATCATCAGCTTTTAAGGCTCTGTGTTCTTTCACCCTCTTTTAGCTGGCCTTTTGTTGTGTAACTCGTAGTGTAATTTAAAAATGGGTTATTATGTAAACACAATAAGTAGTGTTGCAGTTCATGAATTACTTCATTTTTATATTTATTGCTCTTATAATATTTGAAAGCCAAAGTTTTATCTGGTTCATAAGAACATACACAAACAGCGGTAACACAATGTGTGAAAGTCAGGGTGTCCTTTCTTGTTAGGATATGTGCAATACAAATGACAAAGATCCTTGTCTAGTCTTGGATCATGCCACTTTCTATAGAGAATATTATAAATCTTGATGGGTATTGCACTTAGAGGAATCTTTCAAAAATTAGTTCCTGTTAACAGTGATTGCTTATTTTGCAGTTTTTATTATCTTTCTCATATCATTCACAGCATTTATTTGTAATTTTCTGTAATATTCTGTTGTCATCCTCTGTTTTATTACAGCTTCTCTTGGTTCGCAGTAAATCTCCATAGGAAATACTGCATGCAAACCACTTTGAAAATGTGATCTATTAGGAAAGGTTTGTTGATGTTTCTTCTTTAGCAACAATGGGAAAGTGACGTAACAGAGTCCTACATTGCATTAAATAAGGCCACATATAATGATGCTCTAACATTAGAGTACCTTCAATAGAAAATTGTCTTACTTGAGGTAGATGTTTTAATTGACAAGAACATACTTCAAAGCTGTGTTCATGGGAACCCTACATTGCTGAATAGTTTTACTTTATAAATGACATCCTGCATAATTTCATCCGAACTAGACCTTTTATATATGCATGCTTTGGAAGTTGGTAGATGCCCTTTGTGAGTGCTGGAGCTTTGTGTTTACAATGACTGTCCAAATTAGTCGTCCTGTTTTCTTTAAACCTGTTTAAGAAGGCTAATTCAGTTCTTGCTGGGTGATTACTAGGTACTAATTAATATAGAAGATGCTGCAGAATCTTTCTATTCCTTAAGAGTGCATGTTAATTAAGCTTTAAATAGATTCACTATTTTGCATTACTATTGTGGTAGATGAAAGCTCTACAATAGAGCAGTGTTTAGTTCAGTTTTGAACCTTTGTCATCCTAAAGCCCCAGAAAACGTTGGCCTCTAATAGTCAACCAGATAATAGTGTGCACAGAAGTCTTCATTCCTCCTTTCAGCGTATGACCTGAAATTGCCAGTAAGAATTCTTGGGTGCTTGGTTGCTAGTGTCTTTTTGCGTTTGGGGGAGAGGGGGCGGGATGTTGAGTTTTATCCTGTCTAGAATGATCCATTTGATAATGCTCTAGGACAGCATAATATTGAAACTGTACTATAGAACTTAATAGAAATATTTGCGTTTCCTCTTGAAATTGTCATCACATTCATTGGATTGGGGTTGGATATTGTTTTAACATGTCATTTGTTTCAGTGTAAAGAGCTTGCAAAGTCTAAAGCGGAAGTAGCTTGTATTGCTGTCTATGAAACGGAGGTGCTCGTCGTTGGAACCGAAAAGGGAATAACCTTTGTCAATACAAAGAAGGATTTTCAGAATGATTTTGTAAAATACTGTAAGTAGATTGCCAGTCTATCATTTAACCCTCTTGATTGAATTTTGGGAAAATATTGCTAGAGCTGTGACAAAAGTTTTTTTTTAAAGTAGGTTTTACAAATGAAAATGAAGTTGGTGACTGATACTAGCAGTAGATGCTTACATGTGAATCTTATAACCTGTTCAATATTAACTTGTTTCTTCTATAATGTTTAGTACCACAGTTTCACGTGTCTGTTTTGTAAACTGGTATTGAATCAAATAATTCACCGGGACTTAAAGTAATCTGTGGCTGAGTTTGCCCGGCTAGTATTTGAATTGATGACATGCAGGTCACATTGATTGGCAGCAGTGAATGACCCATAATGCTAACTGTTTGTGTCCACTTAGTCAAACAGAAATGCCATGTCATACTCTTGCACAGGTGATAATCTTTTAATGTGCTAAAGCTGCTTGGATCCTTAATGCTTTGTCACACCGTCTTCATTGATAGTCATCCATGTAGAATATTCCCGTCCTTTGTGTGAGGATTTTGGAACTTGTAATTTCTAAATAAGAAATATATGCACTTATTTGAGGTGAAAATATATTTCTTAAATGTACAATCTCCATAACCTAGCAGGCTGATTTTTCCGGATTATTTCTTTCTAATGTTTACTTAATACATAAGGCAACAGTGTAGCACAAAACCTGATACAAATACAGACCCAAAATCCACAGGGAGTGCAAATAACACATCAGGAAGAGTATACTGATAGGATCCTTGTAGCCAAAAACTGAAAACGTACTGTTCCTTTAAGAAGCCACCTGCTTCTCTATCCTATCCTGCCTTGCAGTAGCAGTTGCCTCACACGTCCTGTTTCATTCTTGCTCATGCTGAGGATCTCACACCACTTCCAGGATTTTGTCACCCTATTTTGCATGCTTTTGCTTGCATAACTCCTGGTCTTAAACGTGTGGACCATTTCAACCTTTGTTTTCATCTTTTGAATGTCTTTGCTTTGTTAAGTGTCCTTCCTGTGTAAGGAAAAGGTATCCTCTGACCCACAAAGTGTTATGACTAGTTTGTTTACCACCTGCACATTTTCTCAAGGAGTTTGAATTTAGTCAGAAAATGACTATATTCAGGAGGGACGGAATGAATTTTCCTCCAGTGAAAAACTGGAAGACTTTAGAGGAAAATAACATCCTAGAGGAAGGCCAGCGACAGTGCCTTACCACTGTGGTTCTACTGGGAATTCTTGCGGTCCTTTCTAGAGATGGCCTTGTATGACAGTTTGGTGTTGACTGTTTCCATGTAGAGCAGGGTCAGTACTGATTTTATTAGGCGGGCCTCTTTTTCGAGAGGCATTGTGTGTGGAAAATAATGGGCTGGAATGCACTCAGAGGCATTTCCAGTGATATTAAGACTATTTGACAGTATTCCTCCTTTCGCTTGTTTTTAACAAGCTGTGGAGTCTTTACAGTTTCACTCCATAAGGTCTTAATGAGAATGCGTATTCTTTCTTACCTAAGTATTTTCATATAGTCCATCCCTGTTGCGTTTTTCCTCTGATTCCAATCTCAGGCTGAGAGATCCCTACATTCCCTATATGTAAGTGCTAACGTTTTAATTGGATAGAGCAAAAAGATTTGTGACGATCTCACCAGCTCTTTATTGACTATGGGCCATATAGTACGGGTTTAACTACACCTAAACCATCCATATCCATCGTGTAGTTTTTTCCCCATTTCATTATGTTATCAGCTGACCAAAAAGCCTCAATCTGGTAAACCCCAAAGTGAGTTCTACATAAGAATGCGGATACTGCTGCTTGGTTGAGAAACGTCCAAGTGTTATACTTCCTTGTAACTGCTCTACATATACATATTCCATTAATTCATCAAGCATTTCTATTCAGACACGCTTTAGAGCAGAGAGTAGTTTTCAGTTAAGGTTCTTATTGGACTGTAGGAAGCTGGCTCTTTATATAGTATACCAAAAAGAGGTACACTGTGCAAAGCGTCCCGGTATTCCATTATAAGTGGACAGGCTTGCTGTAGCAATTCCAAGGCGCTCTTCTAGGGGATAGTGTGGTTGAGAAGCCTTAGGCTTATCACAGAGGAGTGTTAGACATCTGCAAATACACACACTGTCAATAAATGATACACACAACTCAATGAGATCCACACCAATTTTATAAAAATAACACCTATCTTTATATATAGTCACCAGAATCCTTGTGATCAGGTAAGTGCGTTACGAGATAGAAATACTTTAATTTTTCAGAAGTCAACAGTGCAATTTTCAGAGTCTGCAATGTTATCCTAGGGGAAGATAAACAAATATGGCATACAGGTAGAGTACAGCGACTTACAAGACCAATCTCCTGGACTTCTGGTGAGTATGGGGCAAGGTCCAAGGCAGCACCAAGAGGTCACACTGGGAGGCACTGGGGCAGCTGGGTGCAGAGGTGCATTACAGCTTCAAGTGCCCAATGTTAGTCTATGGGAATCAGTCATAGTTAAAAGAGGCTGCAGGTTTGAACTGGCAAGCCAGTTGGTCTGAACTACAGGGAGGGCTTGGGTTTCACAATGCTCGGCGTGGGGGAGAGACACTTTTGGTCCTCTTCTCCATGGGCGACGGGTGCAGAGGTACTTTGAGCGTTGGGTTTTCATTACCGGAGACTTGCGGTTGAGGGGGTCTGCACACAGTCTGCAGGCGGCGATGGGAAGTCCACAGAGGGCAAGTCCAAGGTGGCCTCCGTCTCTGCAGGGTTAGGGGACCACACTGGCACTGCTGGCCACTTCGGTTAGGGCTAGACCTTACCAGGTAGGTCGCTCCCCCGCCACACAGCTCCGCCTGTGGTGTCCTGCCCGCTGCTGCTGCTGGTAAGCTCGCCCCTCTGCTTGTGACCTCGGTGCCCGTTTTCCGTCTTTCCCCTCGCTGCCCCCATTCTCCCTGTGTCCATTTTTCTTTCTGTTTCCCTCGCTGCCCCCATTGCATTGTGCCCATTTTGCCTTCTGTTTCCCTCGCTGCCCCCATTCTCCCTGTGTCCATTTTCTTTCTGTTTCCCTCGCTGCCCCCATTCTCACTGTGTCCTTTTTTCTCTCTGTTCCCCCGCTGCCCCCATTGCATTGTGTCCATTTTTAGGTCTCGCCTAGCGAGCAGCGCAAAGCGCTGCTCGCTATGCGAGATCTATTGTTGCCGACTTTTGCTCCGATGCGGGACAGGAGATGTGCACGCGCATGGTGCGAGCAGGAGTTGTAATAGCGCCGCAAGCCGTACGCGTGCACATCAACTGTCTGTGCCGAAGCTTAACAGACAGGAGATGTGCACGGGTACGGCTCGCGGCGTTATCACAACGCCTGCTCGCACCATACGCGTGCACATCTCCTGTCCCGCATCGGAGCAAAAGTCAGCTCACAGCGTGTCTTCAGCTTGTTGACAGCATGTTTCTGAAACCGGATGGCAGAAAGTCACGCTAGACTCCACTTCTGATGACGGCCCAACTCCACCTGAAGGGAGATTGATGCGAGAAGGAATCTCTGTCATTAGACCCTGGTGTCCTCAGGAATCTGACCGCAGAGGAGGGCGCGCGATGAGGGCTCGAAGGCCAGAGTGACTCAGTGAGGAAAGCTGAATCGGGAAGAAAACGTGCAGAAAATTCCCAGACAAGTCACGTGCGCGTGTCCGAGAAGCCCCAGGTAACTCTAACTGACGCAGCTGGCATGCGCTGCTTAGATAACCTGGGCTCGCGCTGACCTGTGCCGACATCACATTTATTATGTGATTGCTCCTTGGTCTTTATCCCGAGGCATGAAATCCCATACCCAGCGGGCGTGGCCATTGGTGTAGGCTTTCCAATCTTTGTGGTGTAAACAAGCACAAATATTTCACCTACAATGCTTTTCCTACACTGTCGACCTGCCCTAACGCCAGGACTGCTCCTTAATTAAGGGGTTCCAGCCTTTGAACTGGCGGGTGAAACTCCACATCCTGTGATTCTGGGCAAATCACCTAATCTCCCAGTGCCTACCAAAAAAATAAAAAATTAAGGTGTCCTTTTGTAACGTAACCGGTGCTCATGTAAAGCGCTCCAATACCTTCGGGTCGAGTTCGCGCTATATAAATATGCAAAAAAAAGCTTGGGTGACGGAGCGGGGAGAAAGAGCGAGACAGTCACAGAACCGCCCGCCGGTCATCTCACCAAAGAAAGGTATGTGTACAAATACACTCAATATTGAACATTTCTTTGACTTTCAAAGTTTCCGGTTGCACGTATACACATATTCTATTTGCAGTTTTTATGTATTTATTGTGCACATATTGCCAGTGTTAGCAACGCTGAAATAAAATATGTCCTCATTTAGCATGTGGAAATATACACTATTGAATAGGAACTGCACAGTCGCCAGTTCTGCTCCTCGTTTAACATGTATGTGCTGGGACATAGGTGATTGTTTCAGGTAAGTAGAAGGGGACAGGCGACTAGAATGTCTCAAAGGAAATGTGTCCTCCACCTCCGCGTGTCATAGTCCTTATGCTGCACTTCTGGGCGGAGTCCTCAAGCTCATTTGGACCCGCTGTGGGGTAAGCAGCTGCCAGTCCCCTTCTGGGGGCTACTGTTCTGGTGGCACCTCCTGTCCTTAATTTCAGGTCAGGACAGTGGCACTACCCATCCGTGTGCTACAGCTGCGCACTACAAAAGGGAGTAGGAGGCAGATCCAGGGCCTGTGTGTGTTCTTTAATGAAATGTTCCGTGGGTCCCTTAGAGCCACTCCACCATCCTTACAGCCCCTCCACCATCCTTACAGCCCCTCCACCGTCCTTAGAGCCACTCCACCATCCTTAGGGCCACTCCACCATCCTTAGAGCCACTCCACCATCCTTAGGGCCACTCCACCATCCTTAGGGCCACTCCACCATCCTTAGAGCCACTCCACCATCCTTAGGGCCACTCCACCATCCTTGGAGCCACTCAACCCACTCCACCGTCCTTAGAGCCGCTCCACCGTCCTAAGAGCCACTCCACCGTCCTAAGAGCCACTCCACCGTCCTAAGAGCCACTCCACCGTCCTTAGAGCCGCTCCACCGTCCTTAGAGCCGCTCCACCCACTCCACCGTCCTTAGAGCCACTCCACCCACTCCACCGTCCTTAGAGCCACTCCACCGTCCTTGGAGCCTCTCCACTTTCCTTAGAGCCTCTCCACTTTCCTTAGAGCCACTCCACCCACTCCACCGTCCTTAGAGCCGCTCCACCGTCCTTAGAGCCGCTCCACCGTCCTTAGAGCCGCTCCACCGTCCTTAGAGCCGCTCCACCGTCCTTAGAGCCGCTCCACCGTCCTTAGAGCCGCTCCACCGTCCTTAGAGCCGCTCCACCGTCCTTAGAGCCGCTCCACCGTCCTTAGAGCCGCTCCACCGTCCTTAGAGCCGCTCCACCGTCCTTAGAGCCGCTCCACCGTCCTTAGAGCCGCTCCACCGTCCTTAGAGCCGCTCCACCGTCCTTAGAGCCGCTCCACCGTCCTTAGAGCCGCTCCACCGTCCTTAGAGCCGCTCCACCGTCCTTAGAGCCGCTCCACCGTCCTTAGAGCCACTCCACCGTCCTTAGAGCCACTCTACCGTCATTAGAGCCACTCCACCGTCCTTAGACCCACTTCACCATCCTTAGAAACACTCCACCATCTTTAAATGGAACTGTCTGCAAAAGTATGTTTTGGCAGCCGAGGGGTAGGGGCTCGGGGGTCACGATAGAGTCATCACGTTGCACCCAATGGACAGGTATGGAGAAGGTCCAGTTTGAATATCAAAAGTTAGAGTTCAAATATAATATTAGGTCATGGGGAGGGCCACTGGAATTATGCGATCCTGTGTTTGCTGCTTCTGCTTTATTTTGCATAATTATCCCTCATCTGGCGCATAATCTGTAGATAAATTGTTTCTAACTCAAAAGGATCAAAGGTTACTGAAAACTTGGTAATATATGTTCACACGCTTTGGAAGACCCTTCACAGACGTTAGCTGGTCATCTTTCAGTCGCTTATTTATATATTTGGTTGTTAGACTGGTACTAATAAGGTGACATTTTTGCCCAGACAGTATTACCATGTGTAACAAGCATTTGCAATGCAATAGGTCTCGCATTTGCGAGAGTTTAACCTATTGGCATTGTAAATGACAATGCCTTTTATTTATGTTTTAAAAACCAACACATAAATAAAAGGCATTGCCATTTACAATGCCAATAGCTCAAACTCTAACAACTGCGAGACCTATTGCATTGCAAATGCTTGTTCTTTCTGTTTCCCTCGCTGCCCCCATTGCATTGTGCCCATTTTGCCTTCTGTTTCCCTCGCTACCCCCATTCTCACTGTGTCCTTTTTTCTCTCTGTTCCCCCGCTGCCCCCATTGCATTGTGTCCATTTTTCTTTCTGTTTCCCTCGCTGCCCCCATTGCATTGTGCCCATTTTGCCTTCTGTTTCCTCGCTGCCCCCATTCTCACTGTCCTTTTTCTCTCTGTTCCCCGCTGCCCCCATTGCATTGTCCATTTTTCTTTGTTTCCCTCGCTGCCCCCATTGCATTGTGCCCATTTTGCCTTCTGTTTCCCTCGCTGCCCCCATTCTCCCTGTGTCCATTTTCTCTCTGTTCCCCTCGCTGCCCCCATTGCATTGTGTCCATTTTTCTTTCTGTTTCCCTCGCTGCCCCCATTGCATTGTGCCCATTTTGCCTTCTGTTTCCCTCGCTGCCCCCATTCTCACTGTGTCCTTTTTTCTCTCTGTTCCCCCGCTGCCCCCATTGCATTGTGTCCATTTTTCTTTCTGTTTCCTCGCTGCCCCCATTGCATTGTGCCCATTTTGCCTTCTGTTTCCCTCGCTGCCCCCATTCTCACTGTCCTTTTTCTCTGTTTCCCCCGCTGCCCCCATTGAATTGTGCCCGTTTTCCGTCTGTTTCCCTCGCTGCCCCATTTCCCTGTGTCCTTTTTGCCTTCTGTACCCCTCGCTGCCTCTCTCCACTCCCGCCGCTGCGTCCCCTGCGGCCCCGCCCCCCTGACTGCCCATTCGCTGCCCCTGCCTCCCAGCTGCTCCTCCCTCCCACCTCCCCATATATGGCGGCCGCTGCGCGGCCGCGCAGCTGGCGCGCCGAAGGCGCGCCTAAGGCAAGCCCGTCTGCGCCCGTCCGTGCCTGGACCGCGCCCAGCGCCAGACCCCCTGGGCCGTGCGCCCCCCGCACCAGCCTCGAGGACCGACGCCGATACGATGCCACCACACTCCACGCTCTCAACCCCGGACGGACGCACAACTGCTTCAAGGCCGCACCGAAACGCACCCATGGTCCCTTCACCTGCCGGAACTGCAGCTACACCAGCCTCAGAGCCACCGAGGCGCCCGCCAAGAAGGACCTCAACCACCTCCGATGCATCCTACTGAACACCCGCTCCGCACGCAAACACGCCGTCGAGCTCTGGGACCTGCTCGACACATCATCACCAGACGTCGCCTTCCTGACAGAGACCTGGATGAACGACTCCTCCGCCCGACATCGCCATAGCCATCCCAGACGGCTATAAGATCACCCGCAGAGACCGCGTCAACGCAGTAGGAGGAGGAATCGCCATCGTCCACAAGAACACCATCAGGGTCTCGACCAGCACCGACAACACTCTCAGCACCGCCGAACACATGCACTTCCAGATCCACACGGACCCCAACACCACCCTTAGAGGCACCCTTGTCTACAGACCCCTGGGCCCCGACCCCAGTTCAGCGACTCCATCGCCGACTTCATCAGCACGCACGCTCTGACCTCTACCGACTACATCCTCCTCGGAGACCTGAACTTTCACCTGGAGAACAACAACGACAGCAACTCCACCACCCTGATCGACAACCTCGCCAACCTCGGTCTGAGCCAGCTCGTCACAACACCGACCCATTCCGCCGGCCACACGCTTGACCCCATCTTCTCCTCAAGCTCCCACGTCTCCTTCAGACACACCACGGAACTCCTCTGGACCGACCACCTCTGCATACATTTCACCTTCCAGAAACCCACCACACACCACCGCACACAACAGATCCCACGCCGCTGCTGGAGCAAAGTCACCGAAGACCAACTACGGGCAACCCTCGCTCTCAGCCCTCCCTCCGACCCATCCAACACCGACGACGCTGCCTGCAACCTCAGACGATGGATGGACGACTGTGCCAACACCCTCGCCCCGCTGAAAAGACTCACCTACAGTGACACCACCAAAAGAGCCAGCTGGTTCACCTCGGAACTCCTAGCTTCCAAGCGTACCTGCCGGAAACTAGAGAAGAAATGGCACAGTGATAAGACACCGGACAGCCACGCAGCCCACAAAGACGCCATCCGTAACCACCACCACCTCATCAAGTCCGCCAAGAGAATCTCCTTCAAAGACCGCCTCGACAACAACGCACACAACAGCAAGGAGCTTTTCAACATCGTGAAGGAACTCTCCAACCCCAGCTCCAACACCAACGACATCCCGCCGTCGCAACCCTGTGCGATTCCCTCGCCACCTTCTTCCACCGCAAGATCGCCGACATCCACGACAGCTTCAACACCCAGACAGCCCCAACTAAGATCGATGCACCAGACCCGCCGCACACCATCGACCACGACCCCCTGCCAGCCTGGGCCAGCGTGAACATCGAGGACACCATCAAGACCATGAGCACAATACACTCCGGCGCCCCGTCAGACCCTTTCCCCGCACCACATCTTCAACAAAGCCAGCAGCTCTATCGCACCCCACCTGTGCAACATCATCAATCTCTCCTTCGAGACCGCGACCTTCCCAGAGAGCTGGAAACACGCAGAGATCAACGCCCTACTCAAAAACCCAAGGCGGACCCGAGAGACCTCAAGAACTTCCGGCCCATCTCCCTGCTTCCGTTCCCAGCCAAGGTCATCGAGAAGATCGTCAACAAACAGCTAACCCGATACCTCGAAGAAAACAGCATCCTGGACCCATCCCAATCGGGGTTCCGCAGCAACCACAGCACTGAGACTGCCCTCATCGCCGCCACCGACGACATCAGGATCGTGCTGGACAACGGTGAGACCGCAGCCCTCATCCTGCTGGACCTCTCCGCTGCCTTCGACACTGTCTGCCACCGCACTCTACGCGCACGCCTCCACGACGCAGGGATCCGAGACAAGGCCCTGGAATGGGCCACCTCCTTCCTCGCCGGCAGAACCCAGAGAGTCCGCCTAACACCATTCCGATCCGAAGCCTCCGAGATCATCTGCGGCGTACCCCAGGGATCGTCCCTCAGCCCAACACTGTTCAACATCTACATGGCCCCGCTCGCACGCATCGCCAGACAGCACGACCTCAACATAATCTCCTACGCCGACGACACTCAACTGATCCTCTCCCTCACCAAGGACCCCCTCGCCGCCAAATCCAACCTCCATGAAGGAATGAAGGCCGTCGCCGATTGGATGAAGATCAGCCGACTAAAACTGAACACGAAGAAGACAGAGGTCCTCATCCTCTGCTCCAACCCCTCAGCCTGGGACGACTCCTGGTGGCCAACGACGCTGGGAGCAGCCCCGACACCCACCGACCACGCACGCAACCTGGGAGTCATCCTCGACTCAACGCTCTCCATGGCCAAGCAAGTCAACGCAGTCTCATCCTCCTGCTTCAACACCCTCCGCATGCTTCGCAAGATCTACAGGTGGATCCCGACAGACACAAGAAGAACAGTCACCCAGGCCCTCGTCAGCAGCAGACTTGACTATGGGAACGCCCTCTACGCGGGAGCCCCGGCCAAGCTCATCAAGCGACTGCAACGCATACAAAACGCCTCCGCACGCCTGATCCTCAATGTGCCACAGCCACATCACCCCCCACCTGAGGAACCTGCACTGGCTCCCCGTCGACAGGAGAATCTCCTTCAAACTCCTCATCCACGCACACAAGGCACTCCACAAGACTGGCCCAGCCTACCTCAACAGACGACTCCTCTTCTACGTCCCCAACCGCCAACTCCGCTCCGCCGACCTCTCCCTCGCCACCGTCCCTCGCATTCGAAGAACCACCACCGGCGGCAGATCCTTCTCCCACCTCGCCGCCAAGACCTGGAACACCCTTCCACTAACCCTACGACAGACCCAAGACCTGCTTACCTTCAGGAGGCTACTCAAGACCTGTTTGTTCGACCAGTAGCAGCCCCCTCCCCCCCCCTTTTTTTCCCCAGCGCCTTGAGACTCTCGCGGGTAAGTAGTGCGCTTTACAAATTCTGTGATTGATTGATTGATAGACAGCTCGGGTGCAGTGATACCTTCAGGTGTCGGGTTTTGGCAGTCCGGAGACCTCGCAGGTCTCTTGGCCAGTGGCGTAACAAAAGCCCCTGCAGCTCCCATGGTGCGAGGGGGTCCCGAGCTCCGGGCGTCCCCCTCTTGCAATGGCAGATCCCTGACCGGAGAGCTCTGAACTGGATCCGGAGCGTCGGGCCCCCTCTGCATGTACTCAAGTTTTGTTATGCCATTGCTCTAGGAGTGCCTGCAGGATGCAGGGAACCGGCTCTGCGTCTCCAGGGAATTTCCTAGTTTTGGGTCAAGTGCTGGCAGGTGTCCCAGGCTTTGGAGACACAGCAGCTGCTTCACAAGTTGTCTTTGGTGCAATTGTCAAAGTCTTTAGGCAGGCTGGTGGGGTTGGAGGAAAGTCAGTTAATATTGTAAAAGTCAGTGTACACAATGATACATGTGTGCCTGAAAACGAAATCGAATCCCTATTGTTGAAATCACCCAATATGACCTCCATCAGCCCAGAGTATGAAATATGTGGTCAGGCAGGCCCTGCGACCTGAGGCAACTGATTGACAGATCACAGGTGGGGTGGCATGTAACCAGCAGGACAAACGCATGAACAGGAAAAACCCAGATTAATCCCATAGGCAGCGACACCACAAAGGTCCTGTGAGATTGGCCCCAAAAAAGTACACATGACTGGAGGGGCGCACGTTTGAAACCACCATAGAGTTGGATGCCACATGAAGTTAGGAACACTCAGCCAATCAGGCCACAGTGATCACACGCTCCCCATGCTGGACAACTGGACACGTTACCCACTGGTCCACATTGTATCCATGCAAGGTCGAGACCAACCTGCATTTGTTATCCGGTGGGAATAATTTATGAATCTATGATTAGGCCCACATTCCTCTTTCTATGAAGGATCTATGAATTTTTTTATGATGCTCCAAGAAATGCATATAAAGGCGCTCAGATCAATTGCACTTTGAGACAGTTCTCAGACCCCCTGTAACTGCTCCCGGCTGAAGAGTTTGATTAAACCAACTGTTCATGTTTTGCCAAACGCCTCTTGTTTTTTCAAGGTAAATTCACATTCGAGCAACACAGTTGCTGGTGCTTCTGTTCTTGCTTCTTGCGACTCCTCACGTCCGTCTTCTTTGAGGTCGGCAGAATCTTATTACCTGGTGCCAGGGGCTCCTCTAAATACTACATTTAGGGGAGTGTAGTATAGTAGCCAATGGGCAACTTACCCTTGGGGTCACTACACCCCCTATATAACCACTTCCTGTGGGAAGTGGGCATAACCCTGTCCCAAAGTTCCTACGTTTGCCATCACAAAGACGGCAGAATCAGAAATTTCGTCTTCACTTCAGGTAGCCCACCTTAAGGGTGGAACTGGCTTGAAGGTGAACACTCCTCTCTGACTACTAATTTTTCCGCCTTGCCAAGGTGCCAAATGGGCCGTGATTATGGGGGCTTGGCATCCTCTCCTGTAAGGGAAGCCAGATTCGCATACCAAAGGCAGTGGACTCTTAGAAGCACCCTGACCTGCTAATTCACAGGTCATCCTTTGGGGGTGGTGGCCTGTAAACACCCTCTTCCCAAGCTGGCTTTTATTCCTGACCTCCTGAGAGCAAAGGCCCTCACCCCTGGGGTCCAATGTTTCTGTGGTGGCAGGCTGGCTAAGACCTGTCAGCTAGCACACTAGTAGTCTGTAGGTTTTCAGGGGGCACCTCTAAGGTGCCCTCTGGGTGCACGAAATTAATCGCTCACTGGAATCTGTGTGGGCTTATTTATACGAGATGTTTGATACCAAACCTCTCTGTTTTCAGTGAAGCAGTCATGTAGCTGGGAAACTTGTTTTCACCAGTGTCCAGCATATGTTTTAAAATGGCTTCCTTGATCACTTGTTCTGGCAGTAATGAAACTGACCAGCACAGGGACATGCAGTTATGCCCCCATATGTGTAGTATAGTGCACCCTGCCTTAGGGCTGTAAGGCCCGCTGTAGGAGTGACTTACTTATACTGCATGCAGTGTCTGCAGGCATGGCACACTCATGTCCCATGTCATTTTTTAACTTTTGTCTGCGCCAAGACACGCAGCCTGCAATGGCAGTCTGCATGACTTGGGTTTGCCCCTTAAGGTGGCCCAATATGTGCTGCAGCCATTAGAGACCCTCTTTAGTACCTCAGACCCTGGTACCAGAGGTACCATTTACTAGGGACTTACAGAGGGTGCTAAAGGTATTGCCAATTGGGGTACAATTGCACAGTTTCGGGAACAAGATCTGGTGCTGGCGACCTGGTTAGCAGGAACCCAGTGCACTTCCAGTCAAAATCACATCAATGCTAGGCAAAAAGTGGGGGTGACAATATCAACAAGCATTGGCATAGCCAATAGGTCTCGCTTTTGGGACCTTATAAGTATTTATTTATGCAGCATAATATCCTTGGTGCAACAACATTAACTGTTGCATGGTTAAACACTTATAAGGCCCCAAAGGCGAGACCTATTGGCTATGCTAATGCTTGAGGTGGTGTTGAGTGGTGTTGAGGTGGTGCTTAGTGATGCTGTGGTGGTGCTGAGTGGTGTTGTGGTGGTGCTTAGTGATGCTGTGGTGGTACTTGGCGGTTCTGTGGTGGTGCTTAGTGATGCTGAGTGATGCTGTGGTGGTGGTGCTGAGTGGTGCTGTGGTGGTGCTTAGTGATGCTGTTGTGGTACTTAGTGATGCTGTGGTGGTGGTGCTTATTGATGCTGAGGTGGTGTTGAGTTGTGTTGTGGTGGTGCTTGGTGATGCTGTGGTGGTGCTGAGTGATGCTGTGGTGGTGCTGAGTGATGCTGTGGTGGTGCTGAGTTGTGTTGTGGTGCTTAGTGATGCTGAGGCTGTGTTGAGTTGTGTTGAGGTGGTGCTGAGTGATGCTGTGGTGGTGCTTTAGTGATGTTGTGGTGCTTAGTGTTGCTGAGGTGGTGTTTAGTGGTGTTGAGGTTGTGCTTAGTGATGCTGTGGTGGTGCTGTGGTGGTGCTGTGGTGGTGCTGAGTGGTGCTGAGTGGTGTTGTGGTGGTGCTTAGTGATGCTGTTGTGGTACTTAGTGATGCTGTGGTGGTGGTGGTGCTTATTGATGGTGAGGTGGTGTTGAGTTGTGTTGTGGTGGTGCTTGGTGATGCTGAGGTGGTGTTTAGTGGTGTTGAGGTGGTGCTTAGTGATTTAGTGGTGGTGCAGAGTGATTTAGTGGTGGTGCAGAGTGATGCTGTGGTGGTGCTGAGTGATGCTTAGACGAGTTTTGAATTTAATCTGTACATCCCGCTGTGTAGATAATTACACTCTAGGCACAGATAGATATGCATTATGCTGCCTTCTGCACAGCGACAAGCATGTGCAAGGCTGAGCGAGAAGGGGAAGATGTTTGACAGACTATGTACTTAGCGAGACTTTAAAATGAATGCATTTAAGCAGAGACAAACCTAGCCCATTGTATTGGCTTGTTGACTGTTTAACTCTTTGCTGTAAGCGTCCGTGGTGGCCTCCTCGTCTGCTGACAAAACACAGGCAAATGCAGATGCAGTGGTGACGTGATGTGTGGTGGGGGAGGGGGCATTAAAGCGCTTGTCCGAGCGAGAGGAAAGCCAGATGGCGCCTCTGAGAAGGGAGGGGGTAGTGCGCGCAGTGTCTGTAAAACAGGAACATGTGTAGACTCTGCTTCGGCTTCCTTTAATTCAAAAGATACATTGCCTTTTGCACCATTGCGCTTCTCTAATGCAAAGAAAGAAAATGAGCAATGTAAAAACTCCTAGTCTGCTGACAAAACACAGGCAAATGCAGATGCAGTGGTGACGTGATCTGTTACTTTAATTCAAAAGATACATTGCCTTTTGCACCATTGCGCTTCTCTGATGCAAAGAAAGAAAATGAGCAATGTAAAAACTCCTCGTCTGCTGACAAAACACAGGCAAATGCAGATGCAATGGTGATGTGATCTGTGGTGGGTAGGGGGCATTAAAGCGCTTGTCCGAGCGAGAGGAATGCCAGATGGCGCCTCTGAGAAGGGAGGGGGTAGTGTGCGCAGAGGAGCCATTAGAGAACACCCAGATGGCAGCTGCGCGCGTGCACGCCATCGTGAACGCAATCTGGAGGCCAGCAAAAGCCTCTCTGGTAGCACTTCAAAAACCCACTTACTAAATGTATCGGCCAGAGCAGCGCTAAGCGCTGGCTCAGGCGAGACCTAAAAAGGGGCACTTCCCTAAATGGACAAGCCGCCTTTGTTATATTATCGTTCACATTTGGAGTTGCTGGCCTTTCATGATGAGCTTACTATTCTAGTCAGCATTTATGAATCCATGAAGACTCTACGATGCAGAAGAAAATTTTACTAATTATAATTCTAGTTTATCATATGAATCTTCATTTATGTCATAAATCACTTTCCTTCCCCCGGTCTCTCATTGTGCACTGCAAGATTATCTTTAATCAGTACTACATTTAAAAAGAGGCTATATTGATTATGATGCTGTTTGGATGTAAAGGTGTTATATTTCTTAAGTCAAAGAACAAAATGTAGTAACACAAGAAATATAAAAGCTTGGTGACCTAGATCTTTGGAGAATAGTTTAACCAATCATAAGGCATCCACACAACGAAACATTTTTAAACATAAGCTTGCGTTGGCTCTGAACGTTGACCAGAATTTGAGAAATGCCAGATTTCACCTATGATACGTGCATGTACCTTTATTTGGAAATTGTTTGCAGATATTCTACCTCAAACTGGGCCCCTGACGTATGCTCTCCAACACACAAATTGCTGGCAGAGACTCGAGAGCTTGCTTCGCTCCCTCTATTCTGCTATCCAGGCGCTCTAATTTCCACAACGGTCACTGCTGCGGAGTTTCTTTCCCTTTTCATTATGGTCCGTAAGAAGGACCTAAACAAATTAGGAGATATTTCTTTCTTTTCATCAGATCTTTATTTTTCTTGCTTCCCTGAATATTGTGCATCTCTTCCGAGAAACAAATGAATGAAAAATCCTTCATAGTCCTTCTGCTGATTGGACATGGCGAGCCCAGTAGGCTGTTGTCCAGAACAATGTTCCTGTATGAAAGGGGATGCTACATTAATGTGGGGTGGGCATCCAAGGGGAGAGGTCCATTTTAAGAGTGGTGTGCCAATGCAAGCTGGTAATCGTAGCCCTTATCCTGTAGCAGGCTGTTGAATGCCTCACAGGCAGTAAAATTCCACCAACTCGGTTCTCTGCCCTTCCATTCTATGCTGAGTGGCACACAAGATCGTCCACAGTCCCAGTTTATCCATAGTTACATTGTGTATGTTGTCTCCTGTTCTCAATTGAGGTCACACTAAGGCTTTGGTACCCCATTCTAACCTCCAACTCTCATTCTGTGGGCAGATGTTTAGTGGGATTGACACCATTATGCTATTGCTCTCGACTCATTAGTGCACCACTATTTGTACAGGTCAACAACCTGGAGGGAGTGGGAGCAGTGAGTAGAACCATCTTTTGTCTCCCTGACGTCTTGCAGGACATTTACTTGCACGTCTCATTTTTTCAAGAATCCTTAGAGCTGAGACTCTTATTGGTTCAGAGCAATTGTAGATTTCAGATTCAGCTCTGCTTCTTTTGTGATCAATAAATGCATTGCAGGCAATGGCACTCACAAATGCTCTTGCTTGGTCGCGCGCGCCCTCTTGCTTGGTCGCGCGCGCCCTCTTGCTTGGTCGCGCGCGCTCTCTTGCTTGGTCGCGCGCTCCTCTTGCTTGGTCGCGCGCGCCCTCTTGCTTGGTCGCGCGCGCTCTCTTGCTTGGTCGCGCGCTCCTCTTGCTTGGTCGCGCGCGCCCTCTTGCTTGGTCGCGCGCGCCCTCTTGCTTGGTCGCGCGCGCCCTCTTGCTTGGTCGCGCGCGCCCTCTTGCTTGGTCGCGCGCGACCTCTTGCTTGCTCCCGACCTCTTGCTTGCTCCCGACCTCTTGCTTGCTCCCGACCTCTTGCTTGCTCCCGACCTCTTGCTTGCTCCCGACCTCTTGCTTGCTCCCGACCTCTTGCTTGCTCCCGACCTCTTGCTTGCTCCCGACCTCTTGCTTGCTCCCGACCTCTTGCTTGCTCCCGACCTCTTGCTTGCTCCCGACCTCTTGCTTGCTCCCGACCTCTTGCTTGCTCCCGACCTCTTGCTTGCTCCCGACCTCTTGCTTGCTCGCGACCTCTTGCTTGCTCGCGACCTCTTGCTTGCTCGCGACCTCTTGCTTGCTCGCGACCTCTTGCTCGCTCGCGACCTCTTGCTCGCTCGCGCCCTCTTGCTCGCTCGCGCCCTCTTGCTCGCTCGCGCCCTCTTGCTCGCTCGCGCCCTCTTGCTCGCTCGCGCCCTCTTGCTTGGTCGCTCGCACTCTTTCAGCCGTTTTGACTGGCTTGTTGCTTTGTGCCTGCACTGGCTGTGTCGCTCAAGCTGTCTAACACTTGCTCTTATTCAGTCTGTTCTTTGCTCCCACACTCTCCCTATCTCTCACTTACTCTATCTCGTCATTGCTGAGGGTATGCCTCCCCTCTAAGAATCCCTGCTTCTACCTTTATGGTGGTGGCAGCATCTGTGCCATTTTGAGACTACTCCCCAGTCATGTGCTCTACCAAAACTGTACATCTTAAGCGCTATTCTTTGAACATTTTCTGTGACGCCGATCAGACTGCCTTGAAGATGTTAATTTAAGGTTGCTAGCCCACCTACATCTACCCAATGTTTTCCTTAGAACCCAGTTTCATGCTTTTGAATAGTCCACATGCAGAAATAATTGGAGGTGGGTATGAAGGGCAAGTACTGTAGTATTTACATCTTCAGCCCCCTCTTTCTTCATTAAACCCACAACAGTCCATCTCCCGCAGAAAAATTATACTAGGGTAAAGGGCCATGCAATGGGGCGAGGTGAGGGAACATGAGCACTCCTCATGCTGAATTTCATTCTGGTTCATTTTGTTGAAGCAAATACGAATGATGGAGTGGTAAAGATGTTGCATGTAAGAAGCGAGTACTGTACTCACAGCAGTATTTACAATATAAACTAAGTGTCCTTATCACATTTGCCATTTATCATGCTGCCAATTTTAATCTCATCTTGTCATACAACGCAGGTGGGCAAAGCCTGCGGAATCTTGTTACAACTTGTTTTATTACCATGTAATTAAGTTTTATTGCTTGCTTTGACCGTGTGTTTTTTTCCTATAAGGTGTTGCTGAAGAGGAAAAGTCGGCAAGATTACTGAGAAATAAAGTGGTGCCTGTAAACAAGACCATAATCGACACTGTAGAAACAGAGGCATTACAAAAGTCGGTGGAGGACTTGTTTTGCTTTTGTTACGGTGAGCACTTCTTTGCCATTACCCATATTTACTTTTTATATTTTATTGATGAATTTTTCTGTATGAAAATCATGTTGGTTATATGGAACCTTGCAGCCAACTCCAGCTCCTGAAATCTGGACCCCAATATGGGAACTTGGTCTTTGCTCTAGCAATAAACCTTTCCTCCTCCTGAGCACTGGCTAGATTAGTTCTGCCACAACAGTATACAAAGGTCTGTTACCCCGCCTATGTCTTTTTTGCATTGGTCGTTTTTTATCTATTTTTAGTGAACATATTCACTTGGTATAGGTTCTGCCAGCTTTGGTCAATTTTTCTTTCTTGTTTTGGGGAAATATTCCTCCCTCCCCGCCCCCCTGTCAAAGGTCTGTTGTCACTTTTATATGACAGTTTTATAGTATAAATTTGTTACAAAGAGCATGGAGGGAAAGTATAATCATATATTAGGTGAAGTCAAAAAGATGACTGACCTTACTGCATCCACTTGACCACAATCTATTGAAAACCTGTTATCCTCTATAATAAACCTTTAAGTCGAAAGAATTGCATTTCACAGATTCTGCATCCCTGTCAGTCTACACAATATCTGAAGTCTTGCTTAAACAAAACGAGCATTGGTAAAGCCAGTAGATCTCGCATTTTTGGGATTCAATGGAGGAGAAGGGTAGGGGAGCAGGTGGGGAAGTTACCCTAAAAATGAAAGCAAATGCAGAGGAAGGGAAAATCAACATACAAGGTGGGGAAAGAAGCACATGGAAAGAAGCACCTGAGGGAGAGCACAACACAGAGTGCAGGGAAAAGCACACAAATCGGAGAAGACCATGGAGCGACATTGAGAAAGAGAAGCACACAAGTGAGTCAGCTGGAAAACACATGCACTCTCATGGAGTGTTTAACCAAAATTAACAAAGTAGTAACATAAAAGTGAGTAGTGGAAGTTCACAAGTCAGCCAATCAAAAGAATGTTACAAAGGGTATTTTCTAGGAGCGGGACAAATAATATAAGCAAGATGGACAAGGAAAGCCATTGAACAAGAAGCAAAGAAATTAACCACAATAAAGCCAACTACTGTGCGGGCTTTAAGCCCATTGTAAGTTCTTAGTGAGTCCATAATGGGTTTTTCGCAACTAGACAGCTTGGCATCTCGCCAGCAAATAGTGCTGCCTGTTAAGAGAGACCTAAAAAAAAGTCCAGAACAGTGCATGAGCCAATTATATCATACAGAGGAATATTTGGATACCTTTCACAATCATGTATGCAACAGTGCAAGATCTGCTCAGATCTCAAATGCTTTGTTTGGTGTCACGTCCACCGCATTAGCTAATAGACATCCCTAACCTGTGTGTTTTTTTTTTTTTTTTACTTATGCTCTTTGTTTGATATGCCTTTATGATGCACAATGTGCCTGCCTGAACTTTACAGCTTTTGTCAGGATGCAGATTACCCCTCAGTTTGGCTAATATGTTTCCTATGTTTAATTTGTGCTTAGACCTAAAGGTTTTTTGCTAGAAACACATTGGTATTACAGCTCTTTAGATTTTTCTTCCCTTTGCCGAAGGTGCGTTGTCCATCTTCATGTTTTTTTATACATTGCTTAAAGGAAAAAGATATTGAAGCTAGTCTAACCTCGATATGCAGGTAACATAGTCTAGGATTCATGCTCTGAAAGGCATATAAATCTGTTACATATTGTCATTGGGGTTACTTTTCTAGCCTCTCTGATGTTCTTAATATATTGTGATGTAGTGAAGAAGGTAGCTTTTAATGGTAGGAGTTGTGATTTAGTTTCCATGTTGCTGACGTTTGAATCTGGAGCCCCGAGTTTTATACCACGGTTGGCAAAACGCTTGGCATGTGATTCTGGGTAAATGACTTCATTTGCCTGCTCCTGAAATTGCAAATGTGTAATGTAAACATTAAAATGCTAGTAGTTGTAATGTAAATCCTATGCAATTATTGTCCGTGTTATTGTTTCTTCTTTGATCGTCATAAACAGATTAATTGTGTTGGAACCGGAACACTTGTTTCACAAATATTTCCAAAGAGGGTGTGAATATAAAATGTACAGTGCAACAAAAGCCAACCTTTATATAGCCCATCTCGGGCAAGTTTTTTTTCCACACAAATTTGCCCTTCTGTAATGAGTAAAGACCATTACAAAACTACATTGCCGCATCCTGATCCTAGACTGCTGCTAAAAGTTGTGACAATGAGATTAAAATGATGCCTGATATGCATTACATTGACATGATACAAACAAAGGTCGCCTGTGCCTGTAAGAAGCCTAGATGTTTCGAATCATATATTGTACCATACTGGCAGTTCCCTCTCAGAGCTGGTTTTTTTTTTCTCCAACTTGAGACTTGGACCTAGAACACTGGCTGTTTTTTTCTCTCTCACAATTTCATCAGTTTTTCTGTCCACTTTCTTTCGTGTTTTTTCAATTTGCATCTCTGTAGGATGTTTCAAAGTTTTCGAAGTCTGCATGACCTGTTGTCAGAGTTCATATTCCACCTCTGAATGTGAATTTTATGTGAAAATGTCCAAATGGACATGAAAATATGATGAGGGAGTCAGGCTGTGTAGCAAGCGTTAAGACATGAAGGCCAAACAGAGCAAAAATGGCCCAGTGAGGGGTTTAACTCTACTGTGGCTGAGCCCTTCACCTGTAAGGACTCCTAAAGAAGGAGCTCCATGATTTAAAAAAAACAAAAAAAAAAAAACAGGGAGGGAAGAAAAACAAAAGGCATCGTCCGTCATTGTTAGACATAACCATAGATCCAGTCTCCAAAGAAGGGTATGGCATCTTTTTAGGATGCTTATTAATCAAAATATGCTTTGAAGGATTTCAGGCCTATACTAAACCTACATCTCGCCAACGAATTGATCAGATATGACATTCTTAATGCCAACTTTACATCACACCTATCCAGATGAGAGAACGTGGGATTGGATGTGTGCGATTGCCTCCAGGGTGTGTATTTCTGCATTCAATATGTGACAAAGCACAAAGTTCATTCATGTTCTAGAACACAAAAATGCACAGCTGTACTCTCATTTGGTCTTAAGTTCTTTCCTTAGACATTTTCCAAAAACCTGACAGTAATAGCTACTCACCCATGTCATCAAAAAATGGAACTATCCGTATCTGGTTGATTGGCTACTCAAAACCAGCAGCTCAACTAAACTCAAATAAGATCTTCATGCCACAGATTCTCCTTCATTGATTTGGTCTCTGCCTTATTACCAAAATTCAATGTTCTAAGCCGGAGGTTTTTGGGAGCAACCTTAAACACAATGCAAGGAAAAGCTTTTCCTCTGACAGACAAATTATCTTTCATATGGGAAACATGTAATCTCATCAGAAAGTCTTCAAACCCAACCACGAGTCTGATATCTTGCCTCTGGGGCTCAATAACCTCCTGCTTGGCTATTGTTACACATACACAAGGCTTCACACATGACCTCTATAGCACTTTTTGGATGCAAAATACCAACTAGGAAGACTGACTCTGTATAAATCAAGGTCTCTAGTCTGCTGGTGCAAAAAGCTCAATCTGATGCAAGGAGTTCTGTCTCACCAAGGTATAACTACTCAGACAATTGTTTTAGATGCCTCATTTCTGGGATGCGGTGCTCACTTAGGACTCCTGTCTGTTCAGGGCATATCAACTCCAAAAGAAACATACCACATCAGTTTTTGAAGTGGAGAATAGACCACTTAGCTTTCAAGTCATTCTGGCTGTCTCATACATCTGCACTAACATCTAATATGCTGAAAAATACCATCATGATGCAGTACTTAAACAAGATGGCACCAGATCAAGATCGCCTTTAGCTCATAAAATCTCATCTTGATTTACTAGTCATGAATCTTTCCATAAAGTCAAGCAAATCTTTCAGGCAACAAAACCAAAGGGCAGATAGTTTGCAGAAAATCCTGAACAGGCCATAGACTATAGGGTATTGCAAGACTTTTTCTCATACTGGGGTTATTTGCTAGAGCTCAAAATACAAAATGCAAGGGCTTCGTGTCTAGGAGATGGGATCCGAAATCTCTAGGTAATAATTGACTGGTTTGGAACATTACCATATGGCTTTCCTTTCAACCCTGTAATTACAGAAGTGAATCTGATATTAAAGAGGCTTAAGCTGCCGATTGTACACACTCCTGAAGGGCCCAGGAAATGGTGGTTGATGGACCTTAGTAAAATATGTGAGACTATCATGCAAACCGACCCTACTGACAAGACAATAAGGGCAAATGCCATACAAACCTGACATTACATTTGGCAGCATGACTCTAGATGTCCGACAATTTGGACACTTAGAATTGCTTCAAGACTCCATTGGTTTCCTAAGGGAAGGAAATAGATCAACATGGAAATGGTATTTTTTTAAATGGAAAAGATTTTATATTTGATGTAAGGGAGCTGACTCGTTGCAAAAAAGAAATCATTTTGCAGTATTTTCTCAAAGCTAAATTGCAATTTGCCTCTATCCAAGTACATCTGGCGGCAATAACCACATACAGGAAGAGTCCAACATAAGTCTCCTTTTAAAAACTTCCCTGAGTGAGACTTTCTTGCAGGTTTAAAGAAGGTTCACCCATCCGTAAGAATACCTTCACCTCCATGGGAGTTCAATCTAGTGCTTAAGTTAATGGGTCCTCCTTCCGAATGTATTCGCAAGGTTGCACTGCAGCATCTATCTGGAAAGATGACCTGCTTAGTTTCTATCACTTTAGCTCTTAGGGTTGGTGAATTGCAGGTTCTCTCTGTTGTTGAGCTCTATGCTGTTTTCTATTGTGAAACATTTGAGAGCACACCCCTTATTTCTTCATTAGATAGTTTCAAATTTCCATATCTATCACGCTACAACACTCCTAGTCTACTCCAGCCAAATGCTTCTTAAACTCTTTAGATGTCAGAGGGTTTTATGACTTTATTTAGATAAGACCAAACCAATAAGGAAGTTTAACTGCTGGTAATCTTTTTCCGGCTCCTGCTGACAGGACCCTAGAGCATTGAACTCTACAATTTCTTGTTTTTTCCTTAAAATACTCATCTGAATCTTCAATAATATTGCTTCACTCTACGAGTTTGGCCTCTCCCTGCCCTTTTCTGACAGAAATTAGTGTTTTTTCCTTCAAAAATGCCCTGACTGTGGGAGAAAAAAGGCCAGACAGACCCTCTCAGGGTATGTATACTTTGTCTTCCAAGCAACCATTTTCCTGAGGCCTGCCACATTGCAAAAACCTTTCCAGGTGCACTCTTCGCGACGGGGAGACAATTCGCCTACAGGGAGTAGAGGAGCGGCTAAGACAGCAGACACAATCTGCATGTGAGACTACAGAGCGAGGAGAGGGCCAGTCCTCTACTAGGGCTGTTTCAGCTGACTCTGGAGGGCATCCCAGACAGAAAGTGGCGAAAAAACTCCATCGGCCACAGTCTACATTGAGGACACTGACGTCGAGAAAAGGTAAGCCTACGACCTGTTCGCCGTCTTCCCATTCAACAATGGCAAAACGCTGCAGATCAACATCGAGTCATGGGGTATCGACGTCTATGGCTTCTCAGTCTACCCAAAGACCTTGTTCGTCAAGGGACCCATTGAGTACGAGGCCCACTTGCCGTTCGCCGTCGATCAATGTCGACAGGAACGAATTCAGACCCATTCTTGACCTCAAAACGGCCAACAAATGGCTATGGCGAGAAAAAATCTGAATGCTGGCAATACAGCAATTTTTCATTTCACAACAAATGTTATTGACATTTTTGTCAGACAACTGTTGGAGGACCACTTACAAGTACTGTAAATCGCAGAATACATGGCATAGCTTTATCCCTGCTGGGAATACCAAGGAGTAATGGAAACAATGAGACAATAAACCCAATAATACAACACAAGCTTATGCGCAATGACCTTCCGATTGCCCCCTCCTCCCCCAACTCACTACCCACTGCACAACACCTATATATATATTGAGGAACATGAGGATCTACATGAGTGTCCCGTCCGTAGTGTCGAATTTCTGCGTTCAGTTGCTCGTCTGCAGGTGTGCACAGGCTCTAGGACCAAGCCTCGGTAATCAGCCCATCGCTGCCAAATTTTGGGGTGTTTTAGCGGGCACCCCCTCACCTGAAACCCAGCAATTTCAGGGGCCATACAAAAGTCCATACCTTTCTTCCAGCCACCCAACAGAGATGGATTTGCATTTTTCCATTGGCAATATCCTGTTTGGCAAGGTTAAGGCCAAGGAATAACCGGTGTCGTTTGTATTGGTTACCACCAATCCCCACGGTGCTATGTAAAAGGAGTAATTTCGAGGTCTGAGGGACGTCCCTAGCGCGTATCTCGGCCAGGCACCTCACCACTCCCCTCCAAAACCCGGCCAGGGCTCTACATTCCCACACTGTATGTAGGAAGGTGCCATCTTCGGATTCGCTTCTCAGGCATCAGGGGGAATCTATGAGACTCCTACTATATAGCCGGTGTCTGGTAAAGTAGGCGCGATGGGGATATTTAAACTGAATTGGGAGCAGGCGCGAGGATATCACTGCCCCGCGAGGGGACACCAGAGCCTCTACCCAGTCATCCTCATCAAGGTCGCTAATGTCTCTCTGCCCATCCTCAAGGAGTGGCTCCAAGGTAGTGGGGTTTGTTCGTGACCAGGGATTGGTAAATCTGTGATATTTATGATCACCCAAGTCGCCCATAAGGAGCTTCGTTTCTAGTGGACTAAAGTCAGGCAGAGCCGAGAGGGTACGTGTTTATGGGGTCAACACGTGACGCCGCTGTGGATATTTATAGAATTGACTGCAGCGCATGGAAAATTTAGAATGGAGTTCCTGAAAAGATTTAAGAACAAGGCCCTGCATCACATCCCCCAAGGTGGATATAGCTATCCGATCCTAACCCTTAAAGCCTTGTAACCCCGCCACCTAGAGAAGGAGCATATTCTGCCACAGCGTAGTCTCCCGCTTAAGATGCCCCCACCATCCCAATCGTCGGAGGGACTGCCTCCACACCAGGACCACCAACCACCCTTGTAGTTGGGGGAAGGGAACCCACGTCTGCTCTACTATAAAGGTATTTAATCATAGACGAATCGCCTGTCGCCCATCTCTCCACCGCGTATGCCAGGTCGTCTCCAGGGCAATACCACCATTCATTAATTACCTGTGTGCATGGCTGCATGGTAGGATTGAACATCTGCGGCTGTGATGCTTCTGCAATAAGTAGATTGGAAGCAGGTGCGTAAGGCTACTCGAGAAGCACCTCCTCCCCATAAGAACTGACCCAGTACTGGCTAGATCTGTTGAAACCAGGTGAGGGGAACAGGAAAGGGAGTGATTCTGCAATTGGTACAAAAGTTGGGGCAGAGAGATCATTTTAAAATGGTTGAGCAGCCATCGAGGGATAGGGGTAAATGAGACCAATTTCTAAACTCGCTCTTTACTCGCCCTGTCAGTAAGCCCAAGTTGTGATCCCATGAGACTGTTGGACTGCGCGCAAGGAACACCCCCAGGTATTGAAAGCCTTTGATTGCTATGGACAAGCCCGTAGCCCAGGTGACATCCCCTGGTGGTCCCCTCAACTGCAAGCGTACCGATTTGCTGGCATTCATGTATAACCCGACGTCTCCCCAAACACCTGCATTATCAATATGCAAGCCAATTAGTGGCAGAAGACGCTCCACCACGGTCGGGGTTCATCAGCGAGGACGAGAAGCGCAATCCAACAACGGCGGCCTGAGAAAGAGATCCAAACATTCCTCTGAGCTTCCTACCAAGAGGCCCGGCAGCAGCAGACACCCCCACACGCCCCACGGAGTTGGTCACTGGCGGGACCATAGGCCCAACTCGGAGAATCGAGGGGGAGGGACCTTGATGAACAAGGCCTGAATCTGCCCGGGATCTAACGGGAAGAGACGAGCGGAGCCGGAAGAGGCCCGGATTGCGCACCCACTGAAACGCTGAGAAGAGTGGGCCTACCTTGCTAGGGACCATGGCAGCGGACTACCCAGTGGCTCACCACCTGTCCGGGAGAGCGTTGTGGAAGCAGCAGGGCTCGGCTAGTGCCTGAACCGGACCGACCCAAAGACAGGGCGTCAAGGGCACCCCCTGGTTTACACAGCGTATAGGGTGGCCAAGCGCTCACAACGCTAACCGCAATCATGGGACGCCTCAAGACGGCCGGGGGATCCCAGGCCCCTCACCAGACAAGACCGCAGTCCCCAACTCAAGCCGGTCCAAAGACAGGCACAGACTCTAACGCCACCATGTCAGACAAGCTAGACCAGGTCCTAGCAGCCATACAGCACTCACCCGTCACCATGGAAGAGCGCTTCGGTACCTTGGCCACGGACCTCAACCTGCTGCGAGACGACCATCGGAAGCTAGCGGACAAGGTGGCAGAAGGGGAAAAAACGTTATCGACGAAGCAGCCTCAAGCCAAAGCACAACAAAACTCCATAAAAGACTTGCAGGCCCGGGTTACGAATCTGGAAGAAAGAACGGATGATCTGGAAGGGCGTTCCAGAAGGAGCAATTTGTGTATCTTAAATTTGCCGGAGGGAGTGGAGGGAAGAGACCCCATCGAATACACAGAGACCTGGCTCCGTTCCTTCACACCACAAGAGGAACTTACCCCTTATTTTTTGATTGAGAGGGCGCACAGAGTACCGGCGCGACGCCCTCCCCCGGGCTCGCTTCCTCGTCTCATGCTAGTGAAGTTACTTCACTTCCGGGATAGGGATGCCATACTCTGAGCTGCCAGGCAGAACAATCCCATCACAGTGGAAGACCAACATGTCATGCTCTTCCCAGATTACTCCAGAGCCGTATAGCGAAAGCGGGCGTCATTCCTCGAGGTAAAGAGACTACTTTGGAGTCAAAACATCCAATATTCTGTTGTTCCCAGCACGGCTTAAAATCATTCACAATGACACTACAATATTCTTCACGGACCCGCAGGAAGCAACGAACTGGATGGAACTGAATTTGCAAATTGATCCAGAGCAGAGGAACACCAGAACACCGAGGCCCAAGGCGCCCACGCCTCCAAGGCGCAGAACAAAGAGCACCCGGAGCCAATCAGACATGCAACCGCTCCATAAATCACTGACATTACCGGACCTGGAACAGATCATAGCGGAGCATCGAAAGGCAATTCAGGCAGCGGCGGAAATGGGGGCGAACCTCTCAGCATCGGACCACGAAGACACTCCGCACGTTTTCACGCCCGAAGAGGACCCTAATGACTCCAGTAACTCTGACGAGAACTCTGGGACCCTACCAACGGTCACGCCACAGACAGCTGATACACTCATATAAAGCTCTCGAGGAATGGTAGGCATATTGAACCTTGGCGCTGGAGAAGCCTCACTCTCTAGTTCTACACCACGGATCACGCCCCATGATGGTGCAAGCCTCATACCCCCCATTGTAGGGAGCCCCCATTTGCTATACACATAGTTCTATGGGACCCACCTCGTGCGATGGTCTTAGGGGCGTGCGCGAGCCAGACGAACCCCTCCGTACGGAACGTTATTGGGTACACGGTTGTACCGGTTTGGATGTGCTGTCCGTTGCAGCAGATCCCCTGTATTGGGTCTTCAACCCCAAAGAGTTCTAGTTCAACCCCTTGCCATACCCTGACCTCACACCCATCCCGTCACAAAGGGCTGACACACTCGCTAGCATATCCACACCTCACAGCGGGTACAATCAACCCTAACCATGGGACATTCAGTGGGACCCCCGGGACCCCCCTCCAACATTGCGCGGCCTATAAGCCACCATGAGTCTGGTGACAGATATTAAATTTCTCACTCTAAACGCTCGGGCATACACACAGCTCAAACGCTACGCCATTTACGCTTACATCAAACGCCAGCAAGCACAGGTCATATTATTACCAGAAACTCACCTGACAAAGGAGGACCTTGACATGCTTCAAAAGAGATGGCTGGGCACCTTCTGTGCCACGACATATTCAGCATATGCGCGGGGAGCTCTCATCTGGCTTAGACCGGGGGTCCCCTTCTTAGAGACCGGCAGGAAGATAGATCCCGAAGGGAGAGATGCTCTACTAGAGGGTTTACTGGACGGTCAGCCAATACTAATAGGCAGTATATGCGCCCCCAATACAGAACAAACAGTATTCTGGGAGACCCCGTCGCACAGCCTGGTTCAATTCACATCCTCACCATGGGTTTTACGAGGGGATTATAACTGCTCTTTGGATCTCAACCTAGATAGATCCTACCCGCCCGCCATAGCTTCACAAGCCCACGCGCAAACAGCCCGCTTCCTCGCCTGGTCAAGCCACTGGTCGTTAGCGGACGCATGGCGACACGCACATCCGACAGCTAAACTCTATTCTTTTCATTCTATTCCCCCATAATTTACGAGTACGGCTGGACTGGTTAATGTGCAGACGCACGATCCTCCCCCTGACTCAACACTCGGACTATCTGGGCAGGGTGATATCGGATCACGATGCACATGTTATGACTCTCAGATGGCGCCCACCTTCACCACCGGTCCCCACTTGGCAGCTCCCACGAGATTGTTTGGAGGACCCGGTGTTCCAACACGAGCAGAGAGAAGACATACAAAACTACTTCTCCGAAAACGCACGAACCACAAGCTCTAGGACACTTGAATGGGATGCCTTCAAGGTGGTCATGAGGGGAGCATGCATCAGAAAATTGCGGGGGTACGGAAAACATTAGAGCAGGCGGTACAGGCAACGGAGCAACGCTTAGCGCAACTATCTAAAGAGGCAGATAAGCAGGCGATTCTTCCTACACAAGTGGCGGAAGCCAAGACTAAGTATGCAGAAGCCTATGCAGATCTGCGCAGATATCATTTTCGCGCCTACGCCGCCAGAACTCCGAGGGGAACCGAGCTGGAGCCCTGCTGGCATGGATTGTTCGGCAGGACCTAGGTACACAACCTATCACCAGCATAAGAAACGCAACAGGTGAGGTCACTTACACGCAAGCGGACATTATGCTGGCCTTCCAGGAGTACTAGAAGGACCTGTATAGGGAACCGATTCCGGATAGAGCAGAATACATCCACAAAATGTTACAATCTATTACTATAGCACAGATGACGGAAGAGGACCAGTCCTCCCTAGACGAGCAACTCACAGCAGCAGAGATCAAACACACGATCCATCACCTAGCCAAAAACAAAGCCCCCGGCCATGACGGCTTCCCCATAGAATACTACAACACCTTCTCCCAACAACTAGTTCCACAGTTAGACATAGTCCGTAAGGCAGCGCTCCCTAAGATCATGCGGGAATCAATACTGATGACTTTCCCTAAACCAGATCGGGATCCTTTACTTAGGTCATCGTATCGACCTATCACCCTGCTAACTGCAGACTGTAAAATATTCGGGAAGATCCTAGCGGATAGAGTCACAGGGGTGCTCCCCCATCTGGTACACCCTGACCAGTGTGGTTTCGTGCCTGGGAGAAACACCTCACAGAATATACGCCGGTTGTTTCATGTCCAGGACGGTGTGCGGGGCCGGTTCCCGCACGCCGCGTGCCTTGTACTATACCTAGAAAAGGCCTTTGACACCCTAGCATGGCAGTATTTATTTGCGGTTCTGCAGCGGGTGGGGATGGGGCCTCAACTCATGGCATATATCAAATTGTTATACACCGACCTCACCACCCGGGTCCAAATAGGTCAGCCACATCTCACCTCCCATCCAGGTGACCCGCGGAACGCGTCAGGGGTGTCCTCTATCCCCGCTGCTGTTTGCCCTTGCAATGGAACCGTTGGCGATAAGACTTGGAGAGGGGGCCGAAATTTGGGGTATACCGCTCGAGGGACGAACTCATAGTGTGTCCATGTATGCAGACGACCTCCTAATATACGTCAGGGACATTACAGCAGACCTCACTCCTCTCTGGGCCACACTCGACGACTTTGGAAAGGCAGCGGGTTTAAAAGTGAATTGGGCCAAGTTCACGATCTACCCCCTTCACCCACATGCGCCCCATTGGGAGATAAATGCGGGAGAGGCCAAGTTGGCATGAAATGGGGACGCCCCAAGATATTTGGGAATTAGACTATATCACACTCCGAGAGTTCTCCTTGAGGGCAACCATTATAGGGCCCTACGAGGGATTAAAACCCAGGTCAACTTCTGGCAAACGTTACCCTTGGCCCCCATAGGGATGGTGGCTTTATCTAAGATGATAATGGTACTCCATCTTCTTTACTAATTTGCAAACGTCCCGGTGATCCCCCCGCGAGCCTTCTTTCGAGAGCTAAACTCCTTACTGATATCGCTGATTTGGGGAAAGGGCTGCCGCAGAGTGGCTTTGACGACGCTACAGCTGTTGCAAGACCGTGGATGGCTGGGCGCCCCTTCCTTTGAGGCCTACTTCCTCGCAGCGCAGCGCAGCTGCAGTGGCTCTCGCGATGGACTGCTGGGCGTCACCTAGAGGAAACGGAAACACAAGTGGGGACTCTGTCGGCTCCTGAGAACTCGATTGCTCCTCCCGGGGACCAAACCTAATTCAACCCACCCCGTTTTGGTGAAGGTGGCCAGATCCTGCATGTTAAGAATCCATCGCGCCTCTCGAGCAGCGCCAATATATTCCCCACTGTGCCCACTAGCGGGTCTCCCCAAGGGACACGGACACTACACATCTAGAGAAATACTAACATGGACAGAATATGCAATCACTGAGGTGGAAGTCCTGTTCACAGAAGGCCAGTTGTCCTCTTTTGAGGGCCTGACAGAGGAGAGCGGGCTCCCCGCCGGACAGTTCCTCTTTCTCAGACAGCTCATAGCAGACTGTAGGAAGACGTGGGATTTAACGGAGGGAGAACCCAAAACACACCCCATACTGCACACGATATTAAATATGGGAGCAGGGAAACGCCCGCGGCTAACATGACTCCAACTAAAGTGGGAGCAGGAATTCGGTCGGGTGTTGCATGATAACCAATGGCTCGTTGCCCTGGAACACCACAAAAAGTATCACGTAACCAGCGCTTCAAAAATATCCAGTTCAACATACTACACCGTGCGCACCTCACACCGGAGCGGCTCAAGCGCCTTTTCCCTGCAACGCAGTTCGAATGCCTGCGCTGCCACATACCAGTCGCCACATTCATGCATATGTTGTGGGCTTGCCCCACACTGCAGTCCTACTGGGCAGGAGTACACGCCACGATAATGACAGTCACAGGCCTGACAGGCCTTGCCACATGGGAGGCTAGCGCCCTGGGGATATTTAAGCGGCATAAGCAGAAAAAGGTGGAAACCCGTTTCGCGATACTGGCCCTACTCCTAGCAAAGCATCACACTGCTTTGGCGCTCTTCGGACGGTGCCCCAATAGTAGCATGGAGAGGGGCGATCAAGAAGCTGCTGAAGAGGATGCAATCAGGCTGGAGGAGGCGCGCGGAACACTACGGCGCCCCATATCCATGGAGTGGTCAATGCTCCTGCATAGTTTCAAGCAGGTACTAGATACCCCCGCAGAAACCCCAACTGCCACTCAAACGGTGCTAAGCCCCGTAATGCCTCGAACCACACAAGAACCTCCCGAGAGGGTCCTTCCTCTCTCTACCCCCACTGGAACGCCACACTTGTCCCGGTGAGAGAGCAACACCTGGTGTCACTAGACTAGCAAATACCAATGCCCTTATCCCTAGCCCCATTTCCTGGAGTTATTTTCCCCAGTTTGGTTGTACAAATGAACTTCTTCCAGCTCAACATTAGCACAGTAAGGGTGCCCCAGTCAGACCCAAGAATCAAGCAGTCCAGTACGAGGCCCACTTTCACTAAACAGACATACATTCTTACGTATATTACGCACACCTGGACAAATAATTACTTTGTTAATATTTTGTAATGGTAATGTAACACACTAAATGCTAAATAACGGTCACTGATGTTATAAGGTGTATACCCTGTATAAATATGCAAAATCCAATAAAAAGGTTTTATAAAAAAAAAAAGTAGAGTAAAGGGTAGTAAGTGAAACTCCATTTGGCAGCACTGAAAACAGTACTGACACTCGCCAGTAGCCTTCAACCGAGTTTTTCAACTGAAACACGACTGAGTAGCCCTCCTAATACATTCTGGTCAATGTGGTCCATCCTTTTTAAAGTTGGAGTTCATCTAGCGAAGCAAAGCTTGATAGCTAAACATTTCTATTAATTTTTCATTTTCTTAGCTTGATACCTATTCATTTCATCAAATCATTCATTTTCTTAGCCCTAGACTCGTTTCACTCTTTATGAGCACAATAGTGGAGCACAAGGGGCGCTGGCAGCATGACATTTGAAGACTAGTGCCTTATTAAATGTTCATCTAACAGCATGCTACTTGTAGGAAACTGTTTTTTTTTTTTTTTTGCGGTAGCCCGCCTCTAAGCAGGATGACTAGTAAATCAGCATATCTAGGCAGGAGGCTTCAAAGGCCTCCACCGCCTTTGATATGTGACCATGGCTTCTCCCAGACATGGGAAATGCCACCTTCTGCCCAGGGCCTTTTTGGCACCAGGACAGGCGGGAAAATAAGCTAGTCAGGAGGCGTGTTCACCCTCAGGCTAGTACCCGCCCTTAAGGTGGGCTACCTGAAATGAACACGACTAGGAAAATTCCACCATCTTGGTTTTTTGTGGAATTAGGTCCTTTGGGTCAGGGTTTTGCCTACTTCCCACGGAAAGTGGTCATATAAAGGGTGTAGCCACCCTAAAGGTAGGCAGCCCATTAGCTACTACGTGACACTCCCTGTAATGCCCCAAAATACAGTATTTAGGTGGAACCCCGGAGACCAGGACTTCAGATTCGACGGACACAATGGAGGAGTGGACAAAGATTGATGACCCGAGAACAGAGGAGAACGACTGACCTGACGTCAACCCTGCCAGCCTGCCTGCTGCACCCGACGCTCATGGAGAAATCGAATCTTCCTGCCACTGTGCAGACTCCAAGAACTGCCAGTGCTACGCAAATTCCCAGAAACTCCCTTGGCGTAGAGTAGCTAATCCCCTGCAGCCGCAGGCACCAAAGAAGCAAGGTCCGGTTCACCGTCCTACTGCTTACTGGGACTACCAACTCTGAAGCCGCCCAGAAAGAGGTCGCCATGCTCCCACAGGTCAGATCAATCGTCCCTCCAGGTGTGGGGACGCCAGGACCAACCAGAGCTGCACAGTACCAATGCCTAGGGTACCGGACCCCTTTTAGCAACCAAGGTTTGTTGTCCCCAGCCCAGACACCAATGCTGAGCAAAACCAACTTGCACATCAAGGGACTTCAGGAACCGTGAGACCCACATGGAGTGGCCCAGCTGTCCTGTTTGGCCCTTTCAGCAGAATCCAAGACAGAGTGAGCCTCCGACCGCCTCTGCCCGACACCTCAAAGCACCCACTCCCCACAGCCCGAGTTCGAGGGAGGTGACGGTGCCAACGGGGTCCTGAGACCCTCAAAGTCTGAGCCCAGCCTTCGGGTTGCCTAAACTGGACTCCCAGTCAACGCCTGCGGCCTGTTTGTGCAGGCCTCCTCAACCGCGAGCGTCTCCTGCAGCACGGACCCGACGCTTAAAGACACCATGTCACCCATGCTCTACAGCCCAAGGAGAAGTGGACCAACGGTGTCTCTACATGCCCTAGTATCTCTAGGACCGAGCCCCCCTGTGGGTTCATCCGAACTGCCCACCCAGTCTGAGCTTGCAACCTCCTTTTCGGCTAGACCGCTCCCCATTGACGTGAACGGGGCACACAACGCCGAAACGCACCTCTACACCCGGCCGTCCCAGAGCCGCCCGAGGTGACCTGTTGGTGTGATCTTGGACCTTGCCCCATGCTCGCCTTCAGTCCACGAGAAGGGTCCCATAAGTCGCTGATAAGTGCCTGAATGCAGTATATGCTCCAGAAATTGCAGTCAACTTTTGAAACGTATGAAAATTCATAACTCAGGAAAGTACTGATCTGATTCCGATCTTGATATGTAAATTCATATAAAAATAAGTGTGTTTTTTTATAAATTGGTGTCAGATTTCTTTGAGTGTCTCTCACTTACTGCCTTTGTGTGTGCAATAATGCTTAGCACTACCCTCTGATAAGCTTGGCTGCTCGCCCATGCTACCACAAATGAGTGCATTTGGGTTATCATTTGTGCCTCTGTTAGCCAATTGGGTTTGCCTGGACTCTTTACACAGTGTACCCCATTTTGGTCCACTTTATAAAGAGTCAGCTTCCTACTCTACTGTAAGGGTCAGCTCCCTCTGGTGCATAGCAATTGGCCCCAGGAACCATTTTATACCAAAAGCAGAAACATCCATTTGGTAGCAGTCCATCCACAATGGGGAGACCAGAGGGCTAGGGGTTACATGCAGGACTCAAATCTGGCATTGGTGACAACACTTCTAGTCTCGAGGTGCTGCCTGAGCTGTGACTGACAGGAAACTGGGGACCTGTGCCGGAGAGACTCCTACAAGAGACAGACTGTAACATTTGGGGGGGGGGCGCAGGGATGAAGGGGGGTGCACGGATGAAGGGGGGTGCACCCTGGAACTCCTGGATTGCCAGGCACAATCTCAATCACAGACCCCTAGATGGTAGATGTGAGAGATGTAAGGAAGGTTTCTGCAACCTGAGGTTGTATCCCACCACTCTGAAAAACCTAAGTTGCCAAAAGGAGCAAGTGGGCGACTCCTTGCTAGCTCATTTGCTGGAAGTAAAGCCTACTCCAGGTACCAGACTGGAGAATTCACCTAGAAGTGGATGGTTAAGGGCTTGCTTCCTGACACCGACAGCTGCCACCTCTGTGGGTAGGCTAGGGTTAGCTTTATTCCAGGTATGATCTGCAGATGAGAAGGGTTCCCAGTGGACCAGTTTAGTGGCAGGGATTAGGGGTTGAGGTTAACAGCGTGGCAGGTACTGTCTGAGACAGAACCTGAGGATAGGCCCAAAATCGTTTAGGTGGCCCATTTCACATAACAATGGAACACAGATCTGAGTGACTATGCCAAAGCAGATGGCCTTTCCAGGTTTTTCCGTTTAAGATACCTGCCATGGTTTATGCTAGTTGCTCCTCACCTGTAACATGGGAGTGAGAGGGGAGGTGTGTTGCAAAGTAACCCTTATTTAGATGTTGTAGAAAAGTGGATTATTGTTTGGTGTGAGGACAAGTCTCCTCCTCTAAGATAACGGCCACCACCAGCTAGTGTCACCCAAATTTAATAACCTAAACCTGTGCTCAGTCCCTGATAACGCAACATGAAGCAGTTGGGCTTAAATCAAAGTCAATGTTTAAAGTATTTAACCCCTTCGCTGCTAGACCTTCCCCCCCATGTGCTAAGCTTTTTTTTGGGCTATTTGAGATAGTTCGTGCTTAGTCCCCCATTACTTTTTGTCCACATAAGATATCCATGCAAAATTTGCGTCCTTTATTTCCAATATCCTGGGGATTCTAAAGGTACCCAGGGTTTATGGAGTCCCCTGAAGAGTACCAAAAATTTAGCCAAAATACAGCTAAATGAGATTTTTGGGTTAAAAAGTGCTGCAGAAGAAAGCGTCTGGCTTCAACGAAGGGTTTGCGGTTCCAAAATCACCATCTTCCCAGTTTCAGGAACAGTTTTGGCATTTTACTGGGACATAGCCCATTTTTCCAATCTTATGTGCTTTCAACCTCCTTCCAGTTAGTGGTTGAAATGGGTGCGAAACCAATGGAGGATCCCAGAAAGCTATACATTTCTGAAAAGTAGACAACATTTTGAATTCAGCAAGGGGTCATTTGTATAGATCCTTCAAGGTTTTCCCATAGAAAGTAACAGTTGAAAGAAAAAAATATTGAAATTGAGTTGGAAAAAAACATGAATTTTTATCCACATTTTCATCTGTAACTTCTTCTAACTATGGCAGATTTTTTAAAGCCATGCAGGACCTTTCTGGTTTTGGGGATATATAGGGCTTGTAGGTTCACCAAGAACCTGAGAAACCCAGAACCAATAACTGAGCTGAACCTTGCAATGTTTTTTCATTGTGTGCCATGTATACAACAATTCAAGGAAACCTATGTATTTTCGAAATGTGCCCAAGATATGGAGTTAAGAAGCAGTGGTTATTTGCACATCTCTGAATTTGTGGGTGCCCATACTAGCATGTGAATTAGATTGCATTTCTCAAAATGACTTCTTTTTTTTTCACACTGCTTTACATTTGGAGGGTGCAAATGCAGAGAGAGACAATTGGTAATAACACTTGTTCTACTATTCTGTGCTCCCTAAGTCTCCTGATAAAAATGGAACCTCACTTGTGTGGGTTATCCTAGTGCCCGCTACAGGAAATGGCCCAAAATGCATTGTGGACACACCACATTTTTCCAATGAAAACTGACCCTTTTTCTGCAATTGCCTAGCTGTGGATTTTGGGCCATGGCTAGGAGACGTAGCAAACCAGTACATTTTTTAAAACTAGACACCTAGGGCAATCCTGGATGGGGTGACTTGTGTGGCTCTCACCAGGTTCTGTTACCCAGAATCCTTTGCAAACCTCAATTTTCTTTTTCTTTTTTTCTTCAAACAACACATTTTCCTCACATTTCTATGATTGAAAGTATTGGAATCTGAGGGAAGCCACAAACTTCCGCCCACCCGGCATTCTTTCAAGTCTCCCAATACAAATGGTACCTTTCTTGTGTGGGTAGGCCTAGTGCCCGTTACAGGAAACGGCCCAAAACGCAATGTGGACACATCACATTTTTACACTGTCAACTGACCCTTTTTAGGTCTCTCCTAGGCAGCGCTTGCGCTGTCTCTTTAAGACATGTTGTATTCAGAATATGGGCTTTAAGCTCCGCCCATGTATTTTATTGGCTTCTTTGACTCTTTTTCTAATTTTATTTTTTATTGGTCAATTTGTTTAGTAGTTCCTCCTTTTCTCCTGTTGTAACCTCCCATAAGGACTGTCCCTATTACATGTGTTGTTACTCAGTATGTTTTATCTACAGTTTGTTAGCGCTATTTTCTTAAATAGTTTCTCCTAGCTGCTGTTGCAGACACAACACACTCTCCCACTTCCACGAAGCAGAGTCCACGTGTTTTCCTGGCTCAGCATGGCGCCCGATCATGAACGCTGTGCTTTTAGCTTTTAAAGACGCTCCGTCTCAGCTCCACAGACGGCAAATACATGGCATCTCTGTATATGTGTGTTTTTATTTTTTAAGCAGCGTGACATGCCGTGCTTCATCTACAACAATGGCAGCCATGCGTCTTTCTTTTCATCGGCATGGCTCGCCCAACTTTTTTCTTCTTCCAATATTTTGTGTTTTTTTTAAACCGCTCTGCACACCGTGCTTCATCTTCAACAATGGAGGCCATGCGTTGAGACTTGGTCTTTTAAGGCCACCTTCACTCCCTCGCCGGGCTTTGTCTTGCCAGCCTTCTATCCATTGGTCTAACCTTCACGCTGGCCTCGCTCGCAGGCTGTAGGTGAATATCTTGTATATGCCGTCTCTACTGTGCCCTAGCAATTTTACATTGGCTCCTAAATCTTTCTTTATATGTGCTTTCTGTACTACTCCAGGTGTGAAGGGCGCAGGAATCTTTCTTTGTATGTGCTGCATGCACTGTGCCAGGGAAATTTGCTTTGGTATGCACATCTTTCCTTCTATGTGCTGTGCCAGCTAGTTTTCAATTGGCATACACAAGTTACCTTGTAAACATAACATGCACTGTGTCTTGATAGTTGTCATGTGCATGTTTCCTAGTCAACGTTGGATATATTCTGTCCATATAGTATTCAAATTCTAAACACATCTTTTCTAGTCAGCGACGTGTGTTCTTTGCCCAGTTAATTTACTTTAACATAGCCATAGCTTTACTGTACAGTTGCTGTAAAAGCTTATGACATAGCGTGCACTTTTTTTCTTAAATCGCTCCACTGCAAAAAAAAATTGTCATTTATAACGCCATTAGCTCTAACGTTTACAAATGCATGAACGATTGCATTGCAAATGCTTGTTCTGCAATGTGCCTAGCTGTGCATTTTGAGCCTTACCTCAGCCGACATCTAGGGAAACCTAGCAAACCTGTAAATTTTTAGAAAACTAGACACCCAGGGGAATCCAGGATGGGGTTACTTGTGCAGCTCTTATCCGGTTCTGTTAGCGAGAATACCTTGCAAACTTAAAACTTTGTCTTAAAAAAAAAAAAAAAAAATGCATTTTCCTCACATTTCTGTGATCGGAGTTCTGGAATCTGCGAGGGGCCGCAAACTTCCGTCCACCCGGCATTCCCCCAAGTCTCACGATAATAATGGTACCTCACTTGTGTGGGGAGGCCTAGTGCCCGCGATAGGAAACGTCCCAAAACATATTGTGGAGATGTCAAAATTATCTATCACACAAGGACCTGTTTTTGCAAGGGGGGCAACTGCGTTTTGGTCCCTGGCCCGGCAGCCATCTAGGAAAACAACCAAACCCAGACATTTCTGAAAACTAGACACCCAGGGAGGTGTGGCTTGCATGGATCCCCCAACGTTTTCTTACCCAGAATCCCCTGCCAACCTCAAATTTAGCTAAAACAAATCACAATTGCCCGATAAAAATGAAACCTCACTTGTGTGGGTGCCCAAAGCAGAGTCAGCCTAAAAACGTATTTAATAACAAACTGTGCTTACGAACAAGCTTTAGTGCTCCTGTAATCTCTACGTGTTTTTGGCAGTTCCCTGTTGCAGGCACTTAGCCCACCTACACAAGTGAGGTATCATTTTTATCAGGGGACTGAGTGGAACGCTGGGTGGTAGGAAATGTGCTGGCATGGTGATCCCACACAGCAATGTGAGGTAGATGTGATTTATTTTTTTCATAGCTATATTTGATGTTTGCAGGGGATTCTGGGTAAGAAAATGTTGGGGAATCGACACAAGCCACACCTCCCTGGACTACCCCCGGTTGGCTAGTTTTCAGAAATGTCTGGGTTTGGTTGGTTTCACTAGATGGCCGCCGAGCCATCTAGGGAACACAGGTGACCCCCTTCCAAAACCAGGTTGTTTTGTGATGGATAATTTTGATGTCTCCACAATACATTTTGAGATGTTTCCTGTCACGGGCACTAAGCCTACCAACACAAGTGAGGTACCATTTTTATCAGGAGACATTGGGTGGTAGGAAATTGGTGGTTTCTTTCTGTTTCTGGTGGAATATAGCACTGTACTGCAAGGAAAATGTGTGATTTTAGTCGCATTTTTGAGGTTTGCAGGGCATTGTGGGTAAGAAAACTTGTCGGGATCCACGAGAGGCACATCACCCTGTACTCCCCTGGGTGTCTAGTTTGCGAAAATATCTAGAGTTGGTAGATTTTCTCTAGAAACAATGTACACCTAGGCAGAGAAAGACAGAAAAGACAAATATTATTGCTGAACCATCTATTCCTCAAGTACACACCCATACTGGTTGGATTTGGCAGGAGTGAAGGTTCAAAATGTATATTTTATTAACGAGAGATTTCACAAAAATGAAATACATGGTTAATAATTGAAAGGTCAAAAAACTGAACCAATGAGTCGAATCTTGTGAGCTGTAAAGCCGCGACAAAGCACAAACTGCTTTACAGGCCATTCACACACCTTTCATAGTTGACGCACACAAGACTATTCACACTGCAAGGGCTCAGGCCCAGCACATTACAATACTCACATTAATAGACCGTGCCTTTCAAAGGCCATCACTGTCCTACGACCCCATGACTGACACAGCATTCACACCGGCTGACTGATTGTGTGGACTGGCGCTTGGCTAGCAGTGTGTGCAGTAACCAGCATCAAGTCACTACTCACCACCAGTCAAATGCCAGCTTACACACACCGCCAGCCGAGCGCCAGTCCCCGCACGCCGCCAGCCAAGTGCCAGTCCACACACACCGCGAGCCAAGTGTCAGTCCACCCACACTGCATCACATTTTTTTTTAACAAAAAGAAAATACAAACCAATTGAAAGTAGATACAAATCTAGAACTACAAACACAGCAGCTCTGACTAAATATATCACACTAATGGCAACTGTGAAATCTCAACAAAAAATATAAAACGATACAGACCAGTCAGTTTACTTTTATGCTCACGGTTGCACCCAAAAATGCTGTTGCGTTTGGTACAGTTTAAAACATGTGGAGACACAGCCCAGGATTAGGACAGTTGGGGCAGTACATAAGACTCTCTTTCTGCGCACCTCTTCGGGTACAAACTATACATCTCTTACTGGGAAAGTCTTTTTAGGTCTTGGGAGGAATGTGATCAGTAAAGTGGCGATCTTTCAATCTAGCCACTGCTGGAATTCTAGGAACTCTTGCCTGTTCCACTACAACAAGGCTGCCTATCACGGACTGCTGAAACTGACCAAATGTCATCTTTGACTCTGGGGAACAATCCTTGAATACAGCAAAAGCATTGAAGGTTGCTAAATGGAATTAATGGATAGCCAACTTCTAATGCCAAACGTAAGCCTTACGAACCGCAGTGTAAGGCTCCAACTTCTGAACTGCTTTATCTACGCCACCCATGTGCTTAGTGTAGTCTAAAATGCACACAGGTTTGCGCACTTCATCAAGCTAACCTAAAACAGTGACCGGTGTAGAACTTTCATCATGTAGACATCTCTCCTGTCAGAAAATGTCACAGCTAGAAGTTCATCGCTACGCAATGCACAGCCCCTTCTCAAGTTTTTAACAAACAAGCTCTTTTGGGTAACCTTTATGGTTAGAGCAGATTGTGCCACAAGCAACAGTGTCCACTTTAAACAATTCCCTAAACAATTGCACACCAATGTAGATGTTATCTATGTATAAATGGTGACCTTTTTTTAAAAAGCCCCCTACCAAGTTCCCACACAACTTTCTCACTAACTTGAAAAGTGGGCAGATAACCTGGGGGGTCAGTACTGGAATCCCTACCGGTGTACACCCTGAAATTATAGAGATATACAGTACTACTCTCAGCATATACATCTTGATTCCATAATGTGCCCTCTTGCAAGGAATGTACTGCCTAAAAACCAAACTGCCTTTGAACAGGACCAAAGCCTCATCCACAGCTTTTTCTCTCCCTGGAACATAGATCTCTGAAAATCGATGTACAAAGTTATCAAGGACAGGCAAAATCGTAAAAAGACCTGTCACAATCAGGGTGATCTCGTGGCAACGCTGAAGCATTATCAACAAAATGCATCATCCGAAGAAATATAGCAGTTGCCATCAAGGGACTAGTAGACCAGTATGAAGACAGCAACCGCTTCCTTATCAAGGCCATCAAAAAAGTTAAACCTAAGAACTTCAATTCACCCAGATTTGTTGGAATAAACCGGTTAGCTCTAGAGTGGAGCTTAAGTCTGGCACTGATGTCCCTTAAATGCTGTTCAGCACACAAATTAGTCTGGTCAACAATCTCATCCAAAAATACATCGTCCATAAACAACTGAAAAAAATGTATAGGCAAAAGGTTTTCAGTATTCACTCTACATCCTGCGACATCACTAAAGGCAGGCAACTCCGGCTGCACTATGTTTGGGTTAACCCAGAGTTCATCTCTTGCAATGGGAAACCTTTCAGCCCCAGGCTGCAGTCCAGATGCCTCTCGCTGCACTATCAGCACATCAGTGTCCTCCTCTAAAAGAAGCACTTCCTCTGCACTGAGAGTGGCTTCATCAGATGATTCCTCTCGGACAGAAAATTCACTGCCAGAATCCTGGACTACCACCTCTTCCTCAGATGCAGAGTCAGTCTCATAATCATGGTCAGGAAGACCTGCAGCTAGCCATAATCCTTACTGATTAAAAGTACCTTGGTAAATACGTCAACAATACCCAACACTGTCTAAAATAAGTAATAAAGCAAAGTGTAGCTTGTCAAACGAAAAGTTAAACTACTGGTAATTTGAAAGGAAAAGCCAATCAATACAAAGCACACCTATGCGTGCTTTGTATTGATTGGCTTTCCTTTATATTGAAAAACAATACCACTCACTTGCCAGAGACAGCTAGACTCATCAGCACCTACTCTGCACAGACACAGCAAGCACCAACAATATCCCCCTAGAAAAGAACAAAAGAAAATTGCACAGAAGACAACACAATCACATTGTGCAAAAATCCAAGGAGAATTTCACACACAATAAAACAGAAACTAAATATGCTGCTATCATTACAGCATTTACAAAATTCAAATTCATGCAGGGAAATGATACCCATTTGCAGTAAACAGTACAAAAATGTTTTCTTACCAAACACATGCAACTACACAAACTGCAAATCTACCACTGCCAAAACCGCAAGCAGGAGTCGCAGCACAGGAAATCAAAACCTTCGCAATAGAATAAAATGGAGAAATAAAACCTTACAATCGCAAATGATGACAAGAAATAAAACAGTTAACATTATAAAACCCTATGTATGCCCATCACCACCTAAATGCCAGCCACTCACAGCTAGCAAAAATCCCCAGTTCAAACACACCATCAGCCAAATGCCAGTGCGCACACACTGCCAGCCAAGCACCAGTCCGTGCACACCGCCAGCCAAGCACCAGTCCGTGCACACCGCCAGCCAAGCACCAGTCCACGCACACCGCCAGCCAGTCCACGCACAACGCCAGCCAAGCGCCACTTCACTCACACCAGTCCACACACACCACCAGCCAGGCACCAGTCTCCACACACACCCAGTCTACACACACTGCCAGCCAAGCGCTTACCCACACACACCAAGTACACGCAGTTAGCCGAACTCCATTTTACATACACACAAACTTTCCCTGGTGTCTAGTGGTTTTCTGCCCCTCCTTGTGGGGTAGATGGGCCTAAAATATATGGCTGATCTGCGCTTATGGTGGCAGAAATGACCAAAACACATGCCCACAAAAAAGGGAGCTACTCTTACCAAAGGGACCGCTCCCCGACATAGAAATTAATAAAATCCCTGGTGACTAATGTCTTTCTGCCTTCCTTGGGGGCAGATTGGGCCTAAAAATATGGCCGATCTGCTCTTGGGAGGAGGGAGGGGGGGGGGGGCAGAAAATGGCCAAAACATTGCCCCAATAAAGGGGAGCGACCCTAGCGCAAGTTGCTGTTCCCAAGCATATAACTGTAAAAATCCCTGGTGTCTAGTGGCTTTCTGCACCGTGGAGGCAGATGGACCTACAAATATATGTCCGATCTGCATCCAGAGGGGGCAGAAAACGACCAGAACATTTCCCCAAATAAAGGGGAGCGACCCTTGCCCAGGGGGCCACTCCCCAACATATAATAAACTACAATCCCTAGCGTCTACTGGGCTTCTTATGCAGACTTCATTTAAAAAAAGAAAATTCCCGCAAGGTGAGCGACCATTTCTCAAGGGGTGGCTCCCCGTAATTATAATAACCTCCCTGACTTCTTTGGGTTTCAACCCCCCACCCCAGAGGGTCTGTTCAGCCTAGTCAGCTCCAGGGGGTCTGTTCGGCCTAGTCAGCCCCAGGAGACGAAACATGCCAACAGGGGAGCGGCCCTTGCCTAAGGGGTCGCTCCCCAAAAACGCAGTAATATTAGACTGGTGGTCGAGTGGGTGGTATCTTGCTCCACGATCCTAGTACCACCTGCAATTGTGGAGCAGAATCCGTTCTATACAGATGCAGGTGAAAAGTCCTTTCCCCCTGCGTCTGTATTACTACAAGACGCCCCCCCTCCCCCACTCTCACGCGGAGAAAGACTCAGCAAAAACAGGTCCTCTCTCTGGATGTGCTGGAAGTAAGTGGCTCCCAGCGTGTCCCAGGCTGCACTTGATGACGTCAGCGCGCCGTCATCCGATCGCCCTGGGGTTGGGGGGGAGGGGGGAGGAGTTTGGGGTTGGCAGCCAAAGCGCTTCATTGCCGTTCCTGGGGTGGGTGGGTGTTAGAAGGGGAGGCCCATAGGGGGTGCGCCAGCGCCCCCTCCCCGATGGCTGGGTGCTAGAATGGAACGGTTCCAACCTCTGCACACTAGGATCGTGGCTGAGGACTGAACCGTTCTCATAATATAATTCTCTCATAGGGGATTTCTATCTATAGTCCTAAGCGATGAATAGTTCCGCCCATGTGCTGGGACCACAGAGCACTTTATCCAAAATATGTTCTTTAAGTGATGAAGTTCGCCTTTCTTCGGGAAGGCCTTAAAGTCACTTAAAAAGTCCTAATGCAGCCTAAGGGTAGGCTACAGTGGTCAGATTTCTTTGTTTTGAAATGGCAAAAGAAGAGACTGTGATTACATATGCTCTCAGAATACATCCTTTTTGTAATGGCACAGAAAAAGAACCTTCACAAACCCTTTTGCTATGAACAGACAGATATGAAGATGTGCCTGGCCCTGTAGCCCATAGGCTGCCAGAAAAAGAAAGCTGTGCCTTTAAGAGCAGAGAGACCACCAATATCCCATCATGCTCAGCCAGAGGCAGTTACCTCCGTTCTTTTTCCCGCTCCTTCTAACAGGACCCTTGGAGCATTGAACATAACCTTTTTAGGTTTTTCTTCAATTTAACTCTTCATACTTCACTGTTTTTTGCTTCACTCGACGTTTTTTGTCCTTCTCTGGGGAGCAAAGTATTTTTCTCATAGGAAAGAGGCTTTTTTCCTATTTAAAATGCCATCTCTTTTTGACAAATGTCCTAGATGTGGCAGAAAAACAGACCCTCACGAGGTCTGCATTCTTTGTTTACCTTCCTCTCACCTTCCTGCCTCCTGTGACATCTGCAAAACCTTCTCCAGACGTACCCTGCGTGACAGGGAGAAGATTCGCCTGCAGGGAAGAGAGGAGAAAACAGCAAGTAAAAAACCGTGCTATCCTTACAAAAAAATATGACTAAACCCAAGAGAAATACTCGTTTTTTTGCATAGGAAAACAACATGCGTTTTAAAATAACCCTCACTCACCAAAAGGTACCTTGGTGGCATGCTTCATCATCGGGTTTTTCCCGCCCCGCTGCGGGACGAGGCGTGCTACGACTTACGGAGACTTGGGAGCACTTACATGTGAAGTGAAATATGTGTTTGATGTGAGAGTGGAAGGGTCAAGAGATAAGTGAGTTAAAAAATACCTGGCTGCGTGGAAAACTAAACTTTAATACTCCCTATAGGTGGTATTAATAAAAGTGGGGAAAAGGAGGAAAAAGTGCTGTAATGGGCAGTTTCTTCACGGGTCTACATGTTTCGAAGCCTACCCCTAAGCTTCTCTTCAGGACCAAGGATAATGATCCCTTGTGCCACTCTAAATGTTTCCTAGTGTGATAAGCTTGATCAAGCTCAAAGGCTAATATGCATCTAGGTCAACATGCATTCATCTAAATACCTACTTGGTATTCTCCTTAAAAACGATCTGGAAGGATAGAGGAACATAGTTATTGATCATTGTATATACTTTAATATACTAAAGACATCCCTTCACCACGCTCGTGAAAGGTCTAGTAGTGATATATTTTTCATTTCATGCACGACAGTTCATTGTCATTCTCACGCGTGTTGTGCTGCCCTTTAAATTGTTCTGTTTACGACGTACAAGACAATACAATACATATAACAAAAAACACACACTCTAAGTGAGTTTTCATATGCCAAAGATCTGTGCTGTTTTTCAATCCATACGTGTTGTGTATCATTGCTTATCTATATAGGGGAGAAAACATGATGTAACAATTTCTCAACATATTATAGAAGATTAATAGGTAACATACATTTAGGTCGCCTAATTAGGGCCCCATGAGCTTCAACACGGGAGGGGAGGAGCGCTTGTAGTCAAACACTGTGGGTAAAGGAAGGATTCAGCCAAGGTAAAAAAAAAATATATGTATATCCAAGCTCGTAAAGTATCTCGATATGCTGCCCGGGGTATCGGCTATGCCATACTCACTTCGTCAAAGCTGCTCGCTGACCCAAAAGAACACTGCCTGCCCGTGGCTCCGATGAACGGAGAAGGTTTGCCAAACGCCGGTTTTTGTATCTGGTTGATTCTGCAGTCAGCGGGCGTGTGGACACCAAACGCTAGACTGCTAACTCTAAAAATGGCCGCCTAACTTGAGGATGACTAACTTCGTGGTTTGGGAGTAGCGAGGGCTGTGTGACTAGAACGCTAAAGTTCACAAAATGGCCGCCTCGTAATGGCAACATTTCCTGGTTGGTTTTCTAACGTATAGGAGTTCGCGGATGCATTTATACAGGTCGGGGATGACCAACAAAGTTGGGATTCGAAAAAATATATATAAAATATATTAAGCCAAATTTTAGCACTTGATCATTACTACATTATGAAACGAGTGCCATTTAAAATCATTTAACATTGAGGGAAGGGTATAACTAGTCGTGTACTGGCTATTGATGACAGACTTCCAATACTGAAATATACAGAGAAATTGGGCTGTGCCGCTAGAGTGCTGATTTCGCAAAAAGGCCGCCCCGATGTGGCAGAGCTTCCTGGTTGATTTTTGATTGAATGTATCTGTTCTTGGATGTACTTTGTTAAATTAGCTCATCACAAAACATAAATGGAGAAATAGGACAGTCTCTCAAACCAGTGTCAATGAATGGATCATGTATGGAGCCCTTTGCTGTTCGTGAGAAACAGAATGCATTATAACAATACTTTTAACTCATAATAGCTAAATGGAAAATAAACTACTTGATTTGACCCCATGGAATATCATCATTAAGGCCCCTGGTGTGTGTGCCAAGGCGGAAAACCCAACGTTGTTCCTTTTCGAACAAAGTGGCTTCTGAGTCCAGTTGTTCGATGACTGTCCACTGCAGGTCTAGTGTGGTATGGTTGGTTTCTAGGTAGTGGGTTGACATTTTTGTTGTGGCTTTTTTGCATTTCACATTACTCCTGTGTTCGCAGATGCGGATTTTCACAGGGCGTGTGGTCATCCCGATATACTGTAAGCCGCACGGGCAGGTGATCATGTAGATCAAATTTTTGCTATTGCACGTGGTGAATCTACGTTGTTCCCATTTGGTGTCATTGTTAAAGGTAATGTTCTTACTCATTCTAGTTAGATGACAAACGCTACATTAACCGCAGGGGTGGTGACCTTTGAGTGGTGGAAGAAGAGTGTTGGACACTCCACTACCTGTCAATTTTCACGGTCTTGTATGTACAACTAAGTCACGTAGTCAGCGAAATCATAAACAGCTCCTTGAAAACCGGCATCATACCAGACTGCCTCAAAGTCGGCCAAGTCACGCCACTATTGAAAATGCCAGGCCTAGACAACACTGATCTGAACAACTTCAGACCTGTTTCCAACCTCCCCTTCCTATCCAAAATCCTTGAAAAGTGCGTTCTCATACAACTGACTCAGCACATAGACAACATCAACCTGCTAGACCACCACCAATCGGGCTTCAGAAAAGGCTGTAGCACTGAAACCGCGATCCTTACCATCGTGGATGACATCCACAAATCTCTTGATGCTGACAAATGCTGCCTACTCATCCTCCTGGACCTATCGGCAGCCTTTGACACAGTTGATCACAATCTACTCATCAAGGCTCTTCAAGACAGAGTAGGTGCGGATGAGGTGGTCCTACAGTGGTTCTCCTCCTTCTTAATCAACAGCTCCCAAAGGATAAAAATCAAAACCTTTACGTCCGACCTACACCCCGTCAACAGAGGTGTCCCCCAAGGCTCGGTGCTCTCCCCTCAACTGTTCAACATATACATGGAACCCCTCACCACCCTTCTCAAAAAAGCCAACATCCCCTTTCACCTATATGCTGATGACACCCAGATCTACTTAGAAACCTCCTCCATTAACGACATTCTAAGACTCAACAACACTCTTAGAGAAGTTCAACAGTGGCTAGCAACAAACCACCTTAAACTCAATCAAGACAAAACCGAAATCCTCCTCATCTCCAACAAAGAAGAAAACCCTCAAATCGTAGAGTGGCTGAAAGCAATCGATGCTCTCAACGGTAATCTCACCCTGGCCAACTCGGTAAAATCTCTAGGAATCACCCTCGACCCAAAACTGAACATGTCCAAACACATTAAGATCTCCGCGAAGAGTGCCTTCCTCAATTTGAAGCTTCTCAACAAAATTAAGCCCTTCATCCCGCCCAAGGACCTCAAACAAGCCACCCAATCACTGGTGCTATCTAGACTTGACTACGGGAACGCAGTCCTCACCGGTACAGCTCAATCCCACCTAGCGCCACTCAAAACAACTCTCAATGCAGCTGCCAGAATGGTCACCGGAGTTAAGAAATATGACCACTTAACTCCCGCACTCAGAACTAAAATGGCTCCCAGTCGAAATGCGTGCCAGCTTTAGAACTGCCTGCCTCACGCACAAAGCCCTGCACACAGGGAAACCGGAATACCTGGCCTCCAAACTCAAGAAAGCCGGCCAGACAAGAAACCTCAGGAGCTCCAACACCCTCTTACTCATCCCTATGAAAACACGCAAACAAAAATCCGCTGCACGATCCTTCGCTGGAAACGCACCCAAAATCTGGAACTCCATCCCAGTCAATATCAGGACTATCCCTTCCTTTATAAAATTCAAAAGTCTTCTAAAAGACCTCTACCGTGCCTTCCCGAACCGAGAATCGCCGCCGAAACGCACAAACCTGAAGTCTGCAGTCACCTGACAATGTGCCACCACAACCTACCTCTTCCTGCACTTTACAACCCTTGGACAATGTTCCCCCACTATCTACCTCATCCCCGCTCCCCTACCCCCCTCCTCGCTCCCTCTTCCCGGAAGGAGGTTTAACTCAAGATTTTGTGCACTCATCGATGCTATCTCAGGACCTCCCTACCTCAATGACGCACAGCACACGGAGTCCTTCGAACTTTTACGTTTACCTTTGCCTTTTTATGTGATGTCTGCTTTAAATATGTTGTGAAGCGCTCCGATACCCTCGGGTCTGGCCAGCGCTATATAAAACTAATAAATAAAATGTAAAAAAATACGTACACTTTTCCCTTTTCTGTGAGAGTACATCGGTTTTGGGAAGTTCAGATGCCCACAGTTGAGTGTGCACCAGTGTTTGTTTATTATTTTGGTTACTTGATTGGAACAAGTATTGAACGTTGTGATGCAGATAGGTCTGTCTTCCCTAACTTTTTGCGGTGTGGGTTCGAGCAGGGCGTCCCTATTGTTGTTCTTAGCGCGTTTCAGGGCGTACTCCACCACTTTGGTTGGATAGTTCCTTTTCACCAATTTCTTCCGCAGTTCTTCAGCTTGGGTTTTGAAATCCTTAATGTCAGAACAGTTCCTCCTCAGTCGTAAGAACTGACCGTAGGAAAGATTATCCCGTAAGTGTCGGGTATGAAAGCTGTCATAAAGGAGAAGGCAGTTTTTGGCTTTTGCTTTGAAATGTGTGGTAGTTATTAAGCCCCCATCCTTAGGGAAGATGTTGAGATCCAGAAATACAAGTTCCTTTCCACGCAGCCAGGTATTTTTTAACTCTCTTATCTCTTGACCTTTCCACTCTCACATCAAACACATATATTTCACTTCACTTGTAAGTGCTCCCACGTCTCCGTAGGTCGTAGCACGCCCCGTCCCGCAGCGGGGCGGGAAGAACCCGATGATGAAGCATGCCACCAAGGGACCTTTTGGTGGGTGAGGGTTATTTTAAAACGCATGTTGTTTTCCCATGCAAGAAACAGAGTATTTCTCTTGGGTTTAGTCATATTTGTTTGTAAGGATAGCACGGTTTTTTGGTTTTGAGAGTGGACTCTAGTTTTTTCATAACTTGCGGAGGAGGCGGAGTCCACGACTTATTGTACCTCTTCACTCCCTTCTTTGTTTTTTGGCAAAACAGCAAGTAGCCAGTGGGATCTCTGAGCGGAGGGGAAGAAAATCTTCCACCAGAGCGATTGCCTCAACCTCCAGCGGACGTGGGAGGTCTGAGAGGCGTTCTTTACCCAGAAAACGCTTTCGGTCCCGGTTGACATCGAGGCGGTCGACGTCGAGAGGAGGTACGGCGCCGACATGTTCGCCGTCATTGACTGGCTCGGTGTCGAGGAAACATCGACGCGTGACGTCTAGAACCACTCGAGCGACATCGTGAGCCACTTCGCACTGGCGACCGACGCAGAGACAGGTGTCTACGTCGAGGGATACCGACTCCCCATCTCCGAGAGGTAGAAGATCGACGTCAACAGCGAAACGTCGACGACTTGATTGGTCGACGTCGAGAAGCCGCTCTTCGTCGAGCGGACTCCTCCGACAGGGGTCGAGGAGCAGGTCGTCATCAAAGACCAGTCGACGACAGAGATCGACGTTGTGGAGGTCATAGACGTCGAAGAGAGGAAAGGCCTCCAAAAGAAGGGGAATCTACTCCTAATCTGACTCTCAATCCAGATCTCCTTCATTGGTGGAGATACCTGCGTTTCCCACCCAGGTTCCACCTGCACCGGACCCAGCTGCTCCCACAGTGCTGCTTCTTCCGGTATTACCAGCTTCGCCTCAGCTTCCAGTACCTCCGCTTCCGGCATCTTCAATAGTACCAGCACCTGTTCTGTCTGCTCCTGCGGTGCCTCAGAACACACCGGCTCCTAGGAGGTCACGTTCAAGATCGCGCCGTCGATCTCGACATGGGCGCTCACGTTCCTCCACGAGATCACGACACTTGTGGTGCCACTCCTACCGCTGATCCAGATCACGTTCACGCTGTCACACCATAGAAATAAGTCTTCATCTACCAGAGACTATTCTCCTACATTGTCGGGTTCACCACAACCTCTGTCCTCCCCAATTGATGACATCAATACCTTTCAAGAGGTCCTGGTTCGCGGCGCAACTTAACTGAACATTCCTATGGAGACACCGACTCCATCAACGTCTGTCATTTTCGAGACACTCCATCAACGCATGGGGTCTAGACCACTACTACTTGCGCTAGTGCCAGACCTAGCCATGGAGTTGTTCCTTACGCCAGCAGCGGCAAAATCAGCACCGTCAAGGCTTCTGAAGAAATACCGTCCACCGGAGCAGGACCCACTGTTCTTACGGAGGGACGCCCCTCCTGATTCAGTGGTGATTTTAGCGGCTCGAAAGTATCACGCCACCTCTCCATCTGCTTCGTCTCCCCCTCGATAAGGAAAGCAAAAAGGTGGATTCACCAGGACGCAAGATCTGCAACACGGCCGCTACGTCCATGAAAGCGGCCAGTGCCACAGCCCTCTTAGGACGGTTTGACCGTGCCTTGTGGGACTCAATCCTGCACTTTGCAGACCACCTACCCAAAGAACATAGACAAGACTTTCTAGAAATTGTTCAAGAGGGGGCTATGGCCTCCAACCAAGTAATCGGCCCAACAGCAGACTCATCGGTTCTGGCTGCTCATAGCTACTGCCACGGAATCTCTCTACGTCGACACGCCTGGCTGCGCTTAACGTCTCTGAAACCAGACGCCCAGTTACGGCTGCAAAATTTACCTTTTTCAGGCTCCACCCTCTTCGGCTCACACACCGACGATGAAATGGCATGAATGAAAACAGAGATGTATACCTTAAAAGCAGTGGGACTAGAAAAATCTAAAGAACATAGACGTTTATTCCGCCCTTACCACCAACGTTTCTCCGCACAGAGGGTTCAAACCCCTCAATGGCAGTCAAGCAGGTCGCAGCAATACCAGCGGCCTTACCAATCGCAGCGCAGACCACAGAGAGGTCGTAACTCCCAGCAAACAAACCAGGGAGGACGACAACCCGCTGCGTCAAAACCCTGAATCCTCTCTTCCCCTCTCTTCCGTTATCCACTCCAGTAGGGGGAAGCATTGTAAATTACCTGGCAGAGTGGAAAAACATTACGACAGACGCCTGGGTCTTAATTATTGTCAAACATGGCTATCGTCTCAGGTTCACTGCCCCACCGCCTTCCATACCTCCGAAGGCATCCACATCTTGCCTCAAGCTCTTACAGGAAGAAGTCAACATTCTGTGCCGCAAAAGAGCGGTCGAACCTGTCCCGCGAAACCAACGCGGTCAAGGTGTCTACTCCCGTTAGTTCCTAATGCAAAAGAAAGGCAGATCAGAGTTCAGGCCGATTCTCGACCTTTGCATCGCAAACAAGTGGATCAAGAAGGAGAAATTCAGGATGCTGGCCTTGCACCAAATTTATCGTCAACTTCAAAAGGGAGACGGGCTCTGTTTGATCTACACAATGTCTATTTTCACTTTCTGATCACTAAGTCCCATTGGAAATTTCTCCGGTTTGGCGTGGGACAAACACTACCAATATGAGGTTCTCCCATTCGGCCTCAAATCGGCGCCCAGGACATTCTCCAAATCCATGGCAGCGCACCTTCGGACCTTCGGAAACAGAAAATCTTTGTATATCCCTATCTGGACGATTGGCTGATAAAAGCATCTACATTCACTGAAGCTCAAGAGCATTTCCTACGGACGTGCGATCTGCTTCATCGTTTGGGTCTACACGTCAATGTGCAAAAGTCCACGTCATATCCAGTTCAGACTCTACGTTACTTAGGAGCTACCATCGATACGTTACAGGAAAAGGTGTTTTCTTCGGAGGAACGACGGTTATCCATTCTCCTAAAATGTCACAACCTTCAGCGGATAACCCATCCATCAGTACGCATAGTCTCCTCTCTCCTCGGCTCAATAGCCTCCTTCATATTCTTGACTCCCAATGCTCGCCTCCACATGCGTTCTCTCCAGGAATGCTTAGAGGACCAGTGGAACCAATTCTCAGTGAACTGGGAGGACAAGATCACCCTCTCAACTCATGCAGTGGAATCTCTCCAGTGGTGGTGCTCCCAGAAAATTCTCCTGAGCGGAATGCCCTTCCATCTACTTCCGCCAACACAGACCTTGGTCACAGACGCTTCACTGCTCGGCTGGGGAGCCCACATGGATCACTTACAGATAAAGGGTCTATGGTCCTCCAGAGAACAGAAGTATCATCTCAACCTTCTGGAACTCCGAGCAGTACACCTGGCTCTCAAGGCCTTTCATACTTCATTCACGACCAACAACCTGCTTGTTCAAATGGACAATACAACCACCATGTACTACCTGAACAAGCAGGGGGGGGGGGGCAAGGTCCAGAGCCCTGTCACAAGAAGCTCAATCGATTTGGCATTGGCTCATCGGCAGGAATCTAACGCTGGAAGCTGCGCATCTTCCAGGGGAACAGAACATCCACGCGGATGCGCTCAGCAGGGTTCTCGATGAAAACCACGAATGGGTACTGAACGATGAAGTATTTTCAGTCGGTGGGGCACACCTATAAATCTGTTCGCCACAGAAGAAAACAAAAAATGCCACGACTTTGCCTCCAGATTTTACCATCCAAAGTCTCTAGGGAATGCCCTATGGATCGACTGTTCGAACTAATTTCTGTACGCTTTACCTCCAATACCATTAATACCGACAGTCCTGCGGAAACTGGCGTCCACAACAGCCCAAATGATACTCATCGCCCCAGAATGGCCGAGACAGCTGTGGTTTCCGGACCTCCTTCACCGGTCTATCCGTCCACATCTCAGATTGCCTTGCAGACCGGACCTCCTCACGAAGTTCAGAGGTCAACTGCTACACCCCAGCCTTTCATCTTTGAGTTTGGCAGCATGGCTCCTGAGAGAGTGCAGTATGGTCATTTAAACCTGTCTCAGGACTGTATGGACATTCTAAAGGAAGCAAAGCGACCATCTACACGAGCAGCTTATGCTTTTAAATGAAAGCGATTTTGTATTTGGTGCTCTTTCAACCAATTTGATCCTACGTCTTGCCAGGAAGAAGTTATTCTCCCTTATTTATTATATCTGGCCAAGTCTGGCCTCCAATACTCCTCAGTCAGAGTCCACCTGCCTGCTCTCACGGCATATAGGAAAAGTCCTTCACAAATCTTTCTTTAGGATTCCAGTCATTAAAGATTTCCTAGAGGGGTTGAAGGTTTTTCCTCCCTTTAGACGCCCTTCTCCTCCTTGGGAGCTGAATGTAGTACTGTCTCGTCTCATCCTTCCTCCCTTTGAACCCATCCACAAAGCTTCATTACAGCATCTCACATGGAAAACCGCTTTCCTAGTGGCCATTACATCAGCGAGGAGAGTTAGTGAGATTCAGGCTCTTTGCACTCATGAACCTTACACGGTATTCCATTCCTCTAAAGTAGTGTTGCGCACACATCCTAAGTTTCTCCCTAAAGTGGTCTCATATTTTCATGTAAATCAAACCATCGCTTTGCCCACGTTCTTGCCAAACCCTTCGTCTCCAGCGGAGAGGGCTCTCCATTCGCTGGATGTGAAAAGGGTGTTAAAATTCTATTTGGACAAGACTAAGGCCATTTGTAATTCACAACAGTTGTTTATCAATTACGGCCCAGTCCGCACAGGGTTAGCGACTTCAAAACAGTCGATCTCTGGGTGGATTGCCCCCTGCATTCTCTGCTGCTATCAACTAGCCAATAAGTCCCTTTCAGTTAGGCCCAAAGCTCACGCTACCAGAGGTAAGGCAGCTACTGCTGCTCTTATGAGGAATATTCCTTTAGCGGATCTCTGTAAGGCAGCTACATGGAGGTCAATCCATACTTTCACTAGGCATTACTGCCTGGACACAGATGCCAAAGCGGATGAGCAAGTTGGCCAGGCATCCCTCAAATCTTTTCTCTTAACGGGGTTTCATGTCTAGTAGTTTTTTGTCTACTCCACCACCTTAAGGGGCATGAGCTTGTTTTTCTATTCATCGCTTATGACTATACATGGAAATCCCCTACGAGAGAAGGTATAGCTTCTTACCTGTAATTCTAGTTCTCTTGTAGGGGTATTTCCATGATGGTTATAAGCAGCCCTCCCTCCTCCCCGGTGGAGTGGACACATCTCATGCTCCGTTACTATCAGTTTACTGTAGCCTTCAAAAAGCACTGAGGTAACTGCCTCTGGCTGAGCATGATGGGATATTGGTGGTCTCTCTGCTCTTAAAGGCACAGCTTTCTTTTTCTACACTTATAATGGCAGCCTATGGGCTACAGGGCCAGGCACTTCTTCATATCTGTCTGTTCATAGCAAAAGGGTTTGTTAAGGTTCTTTTTCTGTGCCATTACAAAAAGGATGTATTCTGGGAGCATATGTAATCACAGTTTCTTCTTTCGCCATTTCATAATGAAGAAATCTGACCACTGTAGCCTACCCTTAGGCTGCATTATGACTTTCTTAAGTGACTATTCAATGCCTTCCCGAAGAAAGGCAAACTTCATCACTTAAGAACATATTTTGGATAAAGTGCTCTGGGGTCCCCGCACATGGGCGGGACTATTCATCGCTTATGACTATCATGGAAATACCCCTACGAGAGAACTAGAATTACAGGTAAGAAACTATACCGTCCACAATCCATTTTAAAATAAAGAGAAACATTTTATGAGTTAAATAATACCAAAAAAAAGAAATAAAATCCAATAAGGTTAACCCGAGAAATTAATTTGAAAGATTTAAGTGAAAATGGAAGTCGTAGTCCAGGACATAGGTGCAATTTGAGGCTGGCCCCGATGGATCCCTCTTTGGATACAGCAAATTGATTGGTACCAGTGCAAGTCTGGAAGTCCAAAAAGTTTCCAAGTCCCAAAGCAGAAAATAATTTAATCACTTCTTAAGAAAAGCCCCACCTGAGCGGGCCGCCACTGAAATTGCAGCCGTTGCCCTGTACCGGAAGGCGATGTACTTTCTTTTTTTTTTTTTACTTCATTTTAATGCAACACTGCACAGATATCACATTACATGCAACTTACAATGTATCAGCGGTAGGCTAATTATCAGTGTGTTATGTCACAGCGACTTGGTGCCCATATGCTCAGCTCTGTAGTTTCATTGCTGGGCGCATGATAACTGTATGGTATACAGGGCCGTTCCCGCAAAGGAGAAATATGTGCAGCAATACCTAATATAACTTGTAATAAAGAAATAAAGTAAAGACACAACCCTGGCAGCGATTGGTTGCGGGAACCTATCCCATAGGAAATAAAAAACAGGACACCTAAAGCAGGACTTTCGAGCTGCAGGCGGAAGGCGAGGTACTTGAAGCAGGTTGGTCCCATTGGAGCTCCAGACATCTGGAGATTTTTAATTGAAACATTTTAAGCCCCAGCGTGGGATGGGATGTTATACTTTTTTCAGTGATGCTGGGAGCCCTGACCTGAAATTCATTGAGACTTATTGGAACTGGACATTCATATACTTTTTCCGGCAAGTCCCCCCTGAAGCCCTGGAAGAAAATTTTCTTCTGGTGCCCAAATAGCCACAGGAGTATAGTTCTAACACCCGCAATACCTCAGTGGAGGTACTTGGAGAACCAAGGTGTCAGGCAGAGGCCAACAGCAGGGTCCAGTCCAGATCCATTTGCCGCTGGTCAGCTGGGCACTTTAGGTAAAGGAACTCTTGCAGATTGTTTCCCTATAGTCACACGAGGTCAGCCAACTTACCTTTGGACTACACTTCCCTACCCTGGGTACTAAAGGAAGCAGACCCAATCCTTCAGGGCTGATCTCGGGTATCAGGAGGTGCAGTCCTAGATATTCTTCCACAGCGCCAGAAAGTGTTCTTTGAAGGCACATTGTGGTGCCACGTTTATGCCGGGCACCAGTTAGAGTGTGGGGGTGACTCCGGCCACCACCTTAACCAATGGGATAAAAGTTTCTGCAGGCAACCCTACCCACTTTTTTAGCAGTTCCTATCTGCCTTACTGTAAACAATCCCACAGTGCTCATTCCTCTCAAAATCCAGTATGGGGAAATTGTTCACCCCCTGTGAACAGGGGCGGGCCAGGCCAATGAGCCATCACCTCTTCTTTGTTCACTCAAGTTGTTTGGGGGTAGCTTTCCTCCCGCTGTTTTCTCCCAGCCTGAGTAGAGGGACAAAAGCTGGGGCCTTTACAAGTGTCACCAAACATTTGCTGGTGACATGGTAGGCCCCTTTGAAGTTAATTACTTTCCTGGGCCCACCCCAACTGGTCTTCCTGTCCGTGAAAGTAAACACCTCTCCAGTCTCAGGCTATGTCTCCTTTCTGGGAACAGTTTTCACACCTGTCGCACCTAATTCAGGCTAACACGGGCAGTTGCTAGAGGGGTAACACAAATCCGACTCCAGCAGCTTCAGGAATTGTAAAGGTAGCTTTCTAAAAGTTACATTTTCCATGTATTTAATCAGATCTAATTTTCCCATTTTTTACTATAAAATTAATTCTTTGAATGGAGTGTGTAACTGCTATAGATCAAAAGCTATAGATTAAAGTGCATAATCTATACGTTGACCTTTCCCCTGTACCAGTTACAGCCTGTCCAGTGACCGTCGTTTTGAGCCTAGTCGCTATGGAAACATGCTGTGCTGATGTCACACATTTTTCCCTCTTAAATATTATGCACCCTATCTTGTGGGCAGCAAGGTGTGCTTGGAGGCGATTTATTTAATATTTCAAATCTGAATTTCCCACCTGTCGAAAGGGTGGTTTGGACAGTTTTGGGCAGAAGGGTTGAAGCTGCTGCTATCAGGCTATACAGGGTAGGCGTGGAGTCATGTTTTCAGGACCACTGTCGTGAATGGCACAATAGGTGCTGCTGTCCACGTGTGGCATTTACCTATAGATGCCATTGGTGCATTTCTGCACCGTACTCTATGGCCTTGTGGAAAAGTTAAATGTGACAATCTGGTTTTAGACCAATTGCCATGTTTTATGGGTCAGCGCAAATACACTGGGTACTGGATAGCAATGTTCCAGTGTTAGAGGGTCAAGATTACCAGCAGGTGAGTCCCAACAAATTGTGGGTGACTACCCTAAAAGGGGTCACTTTGCAGCACATGGCATACCCCCCCCCCCCCGCCGAAGTTTTCTATTTTTTTACTGCCGCATCACCCCATGCATCTGGGATTTATTCTAATGTGTGCCTCCAGTGAATATTACTACGATGCAGAACCATGGCTATAAGTAACTGTTTCTTCATCACCTCCACCACTGTTACTTGGAGTTTGGAACACTGTGATATGTGTCCCAAAATAGCATGTTCTGTTGGTCTGGAAGTCATAGAGCTGATAGAATGACCATTAGAATGACGAGAGCCAAAAGAGTGAATTTACACATGGCCCAGGAAACAGTGTTCAGTGGTTTTTAGACCCTCCTAGGTTTTCAGTTCCCTTCTGTTGAAGTTCCATAACTTTGTTCTTTCATCAGTGATACCAGCCACATGAGCTGTTTTTATGCCGTTGGGTTATAGCAAAAGACCTAACTGGATGGGCTGCGTGGTATTTGCTGATGACTGTCATGAAACAGAGAGCACGTTTGCCCATGAGTGCATTGTGAGCAGTAGCAACCGTTTCATCCTTAACTTGTCAATCCAGACGTGTCCTGACTGGAGAGGCCAAGTATTTGCTATTACTGTCTTGTTCTGCACCTTTGTAATTGCATAACATTGGCATTCCCCGTACAAGGTGTAAAGTTTGCTGGGACAATCAAGAAAGGCAACCTGCTTATTGAAAGCTGATAATGGAAATCAGCAGCTTTAACCGATTTTAAAATGTGCCAATTCATGAAGAGATGTTTCTTTATGGAAGAAACGAGTGGTACAGCCATATTCTGGCCAGTTGAAAGGTCCTTTGATACAGATGTTGAGATATAGCCGATTTTTCTTCAGCCTTCCCCAGATGTCCACAACAGATTATTTTCAACTTCCACTTTGCCATCTCTACCAGCATCTTGGTATCATCTGAATACATTGCATAGCCCAGTTTGTACTTCCTGCTGATTACTGCATTTGGAAGTGAAAAATGAAGAAAAAGTAGTTCAGTCCGTGGAACCTGACTGATGGTAAAGTGACACCTTTTTTGCAAAGCCATTGATATGGGCCCTTTTTTTAACCCGGCTTATTAGAAAGAATGGTCAACTGTGTAAAAGGTGGCCAACACAAAGCAAGGCTATTCTTTCCGACAACCCATCATGGATTAAAGTATCCTTTGAATCAATTACAGCTCATTCTGTACTATTTTCTGGACAAAGCTTTTCCTGGTGACTCCAAACCTTCGAGATGCTCCTTTAACTCTTTATACACTACCCAGTCTTACGTTTTCTGTAATGGGCAAGTATGCAAAGTATGTTGTTGCTTCCTCAATGTATTTGGGGGGGGGGGGAGGTGTGTCAGAGATGGTTTTTGTCCGTAACGCAGTCCCCGCACCCACTTTGTAATGATCCTGTAACTTGACTTACTCCGGTCCCTATTCATATTTTCACTATTAAGAGCAAAGATTCCACGAGGTGTCATTTTTGTGGATCCCCCAATCTTTTAAACTGTTAGAATAGCAAATAACTTAAATTAGTAGAAAACAGCAATTTGTGACAACAGTTTCATCCCTAACTTCTTGTCACAATGGCTAATTTACAAAAGCAATACACTGTTATGTCCGACAGACCCTTGTGGTTGCAGCGATATATAGGGTTTGTAGGTTCCCCAAAAACATGTGATACCCGGAGCAAACAACTGGGCTGCACTTTAAAATGACTATTCATTGTGTACCGGCTATACAGCAATTTTTATTGTTACAATAAAAAAAAATGTTATGGGTATTCAGGAAACATACATATTCCTGAAATGTACACAAGAAACTGAGTCTAGGATCAGTGGTTATTTGTGCTCCCCTTGTGTGTCTGGGCCTTGTTACTGTGCCACAACGACCCAAAATGAGACCTGAACACACATTTCACCCAGCAGGACCTGCTTTATTTATTTTTTCTTTTCAGTGTTGGTGGTCCAGGAACTTTAGCCCTAGCTCATCCAGCACGTAGTGAAACCTACCAAGCTTCTACATGTCTGAAAACTAGACAATGGGGGAGTTAAACGTGGGGTGATTTGTGTGGCACTCTCCAGGTTTTCTTAACCAGAAGCCCGTGCAAACCTCAAACTCTGCCTAAAAACAAATTTTCTTCACATATCTGCAAGGTAAACTTATGGAATCTGCAGGGAGCCACAAATGTTCTACAAACCAGTTTTCACCTACGTCTCACAATAAAAATAGTACCTCACGTGTATGAGTAGGCCTAGTGCCTGTGACAAGAAATGGCCCAAAACGCATCATTTCCTATAAAAAAAAAAATCTCTGATTTGGCAATGTAGATATCTGCGTTATTTGGGCGCAGTCTCGGCGGTCACCCAGGGAAACCTACCACAACCGGACATTTCTGAAAACTAGACATCCGAGGGAGTCCAGGGTAGTGTGCTTTGTGTGGAGCCCATTTAGAGTCAGTCCCAGAGTCCTGGTCGGAGGCACATTCAAAAAGCAAACCAACTACCTGCTGGGCAGTCAGCCTGTAAGCAGCCATAATGTTTGCTGACAAAACTGACACAAAAAAAACTAGTACAGCTGCCAAGTTTTCAGATTGCTGATGTGAAACTTTTCATTGTTGTTAGTGGCATTTTTGTTACACTTTCATGCAAGTGATCTAGAGCAATCAAGTCCATGTAAAGAGGTAAATCTGAAATTATATATTTTTGAGTAATGATGAGTTCTATAAAGACCTTCCAACTGCTCCAAAGACCATGAACTGGACAGTCTCTAGCCTTATTTATTATTAAGAACGCTCACAATTCTCTGCAACATCATAGGGGTATAGGGTCAGTTGGCACCTCTTCCCCTGCCAAACTGTATTCAAAGATGGCTCATGAAGTTACAGCTGGGGTATCCGAATTGCCAAGCCCAATTTGTAGCATTGAGGCAAACCACCATTGTTTGGCTCAATAAGATACCCGATTGGGTCATTTTGTTTACAGCAAAATCAATCAAGGATTTATATAGCGCTGCTTATCACCCGGAAGGTTATCCAGGTGCTTGCAGGTCCTTATTCGAACAGCCAGGTCTTGAGGGCCTTTGGGAATTCCTGTAGTGAGGTGATGGTCTGGAGTTGCAGGAGAAGGCTGTTCGAGGTCTTTGCTGCGATTTTGGTGAAGGAGCGTCCTCCGATTCTGCTTATGTGGAAGCGTGGCATGTGGGCGAGTGATAGGGAAGCGGAGCGTTGTCTTCTGGACAGTTGGTGATAGTTGAGTCTATGATTTATGTAGGTGGGTCCTTGGTTGAGTAGGGCCTTTGTGCGCGTGGGTCCGCAGCTTGAATTGGCATCTCTTCTGTATTGGTAGCCAGTGGAGTTTCCTAAAATGAGATGTGATGTGGGTTCGTTGAGGAAGAGTCTTGCTGCGGCGTTCTGTATGGTTTGAATATTTGCAGGAGGTGTGCCGCGATCCCTGCGTAGAGAGCGTTGCCATAGTCCAGTCAGCTGGTGATGAGGGCCTGTGTCAGTGTGTCTCGTGTGCAGGGGGAGCCATTTGAATAATCTCTGTAATATGCACAGTGTGCGGAAGCAGGGGTAGTAGACAGCGTTTATCTACAATTTCATTGTCCGCTGACTGTCAAGGATATTTCTGAGGTTTCTGGCGTGGGGGGTGGGTGCGGGTCCGAGGGCCACCAGCAGTCGTTCCAGGGGTTGGTGTTGCCGAAGATCAGTACTTCCATCTTGTCCGTGTTGAGCTAGTCAGCGACACTTGTCATGCATCTGTGAAAGTTTGTCCTGGTGGTGGTCAGGTCATCAGAGAGGGAGAGGATGAGTTGGGTTTCGTCTGCGTATGATATGATGTTGAGTCCATGTTCTCTGACGAAGTTGGCCATTGGGGGTCATGTAGGTGTTGACGAGAGTAGGCCTGAGGGATGGGCCTTGGGGGACTCCGCGGATGATATCTTTAGTTTTGGAAGTGAAGGGTGATAGGTGGACCCTCTGTCCTTCCGTGAGGAAGGAGGCGATAAATCTGGGCACGCCCCCTTGGATGCTGATGTGGTGAAGTCTTTCGATCAGCGTATGGAGGGATACTGTGTCAAAAGCTGCAAAGCGGTCGAGGACGATGAGCTACAGTTTCTCTACGGTCAAGGAGGGCTCGATGTCGGTGGCTGCGATCCGAGCAGTCTCAGTGCTGTGTGTGCTGCGGAATCTACTCTGGGAGGCTTTGAGTTCTGCTCAAGGTGTTTCGTGAGTTGTCTGTTGATAGTCTTTTCCAGAACCTTGGATGGGAACAGATGTGCCTGTAGTTATTGAATTTCCTGAGTGTCCGCGGAGGGTTTTTAAAGTAGTTTTTTAACTTCATCATGTTTCCAGTCTTCTGGAAAAGTGGCGGTGGGGATTGAGGTGTTGAGCAGGGTATTGAGTTCCTGGCTGATCCTCTATCTTCCAAAGTTGAAGATGTGGTGCGGACATGGGTCTGTGGGAGCTCCTGAGTTGATGTTCGTGATGGAGGTGGTGTCCTGGATGGAGAGCTGGTTCCAAGTGGTCAGTCGGTAGTCTATGTTTCCAAGTGTGGTTGTGTGTTGGTTGCAGTGGGGGTGATTCGGTTGAGGAAGTCCTTTGAGCTGGGGGCGTGTGAGTTGAGGAAATTTGTGGGTATGGGTTGGGGTTTGAAGTTTCTGTATATGGTTGCGATATTGTCATGGAAGAGGTAGGCGTGGTTGTCGCAGAGCTCTAGTGAGGGGGTGATGTTGTTTTCAGTAGGTGCAGGGTTGGAAAACTGTTTGACAAAGTGAAGAGTATTTTGCTGTGGTTGGAGCTGGCTTCAATGCGTGCGGCTGGGTGCTCTCCTTCGTACCCTCAGCAGGCGGAGGTTGAGGGATGTCTTCAAGGCCGTCCTGTCGGAGATGTCCTTGCTGGTGCGCCATCTCCTCTCCAGTTATTTACTGTTGTGTTTTGCTGTTCTAAATTCTTGGGTGTACCAGCTGGCCTGTTTGGAGGATCTTCTGCGTCTGTTGTTCTTGATGGGGCGATGCTGTCAGCGCAGTTGGTGATCCAGGTGTTGAAGTTCTTGACCCCTTGGTCCATGTTGGTGGCTGCAGCTGTTGGTGTTGAGGGCGTCTGACACTTTGCTCCAGCTGTGGTAATGCTATGCCATATTAACATTTTCTTTACAAAAATGTAAATTCTAGTCAGTTTTGGTATTTGAGCATGATTTAGAGCACGGGTACTCATAGTACGGCCCGGCAAGCCTTCCTTGGCGGCCCGCGGACCTTGCAGACATCGTACCTGTGTTTTTTTGTTTTTTTTAACCGTGTCAGCAAACACAGACTTTGCTCTATGGGGGCCGGGCGATTCCAGCGATAGTCCGAGTGGAGCTGCAGGGGCGCTAAGAAGAGGTGAAATACAACAAAGCCTCGTTATCATGCAAATGGTCTTTTAAAGACCTGTGAAGTACTCTGGTGCGGCTGTGTGCGCGCCCGGGAAGCTGTCTCAGCCCGGGCTGCAACACACGCGGGGGAGGTTGACAGAGAATGATGGAGGACAGCAGGGTGTGAGAGCCGGGTGAGGTGACGCAGGGCAGCAGGGAGTGAGAGCCGGGTGAGGTGACGGAGGGCAGCAGGGAGTGAGAGCCGGGTGGGGTGACGGAGGGCAGCAGGGAGTGAGAGCCGGATGAGGTGACAGAGGGTTGCAGGGAGTGAGAGCCGGGTAAGGTGACGGAGGGCAGCAGAGAGTGAGAGCCGAGTGAGATGGCAGAGGGTGACGGAGGGCAGCAGGGAGTGAGAGCCGGATGAGGTGACAGAGGGTTGCAGGGAGTGAGAGCCGGGTAAGGTGACGGAGGGCAGCAGGGAGTGCGAGCCAGGTGAGGTGACGGAGGGCAGCAGGGAGTGAGAGCTGGGTGAGGTGACAGAGGGCAGCAGGGAGTGAGAGCCGGATGAGGTGACGGAGGGCAGCAGGGAGTGAGAGCCGGGTGAGATGGCAGAGGGTGACGGAGGGCAGCAGGGAGTGAGAGCCGGGTGATGTGATGTTTCTCGCCAGCCTGTAGTCAGAGAGTTGAGCCAAGGCCAGGGAGCTCAGGCCTGGGAGGGAGACAGAGAGAGAGGAGGGAGACAGAGAGAGAGGAGGGAGACAGAGGGAGACAGAGAGAGGGAGACAGAGAGAGGGAGACAGAGAGGGAGGGAGACAGAGAGGGAGGGAGACAGAGAGGGAGGGAGACAGAGAGGGAGGGAGACAGAGAGGGAGGGAGAGAGAGGGAGGGAGACAGAGAGGGAGGGAGACAGAGAGGGAGGGAGACAGAGAGGGAGGGAGACAGAGAGGGAGGGAGACAGAGAGAGGGAGACAGAGAGAGAGAGACAGAGAGAGAGAGACAGAGGGAGAGAGACAGAGGGAGAGAGACAGAGGGAGAGAGACAGAGGGAGAGAGACAGAGGGAGAGAGACAGAGGGAGAGAGACAGAGGGAGAGAGACAGAGAGGGAGAGAGACAGACAGGGAGAGAGACAGACAGGGAGACAGACAGACGGAGGGAGAGAGACAGACAGACAGACGGAGGGAGGGAGACAGACAGACAGAGGGAGGGAGACAGACAGACAGACAGAGGGAGGGAGACAGACAGACGGAGGGAGGGAGACAGACAGACGGAGGGAGACAGACAGACGGAGGGAGACAGACAGACGGAGAGAGACAGACAGACGGAGGGAGACAGACAGACGGAGGGAGACAGACAGACGGAGGAAGACAGACAGACGGAGGGAGACAGACAGACGGAGGGAGACAGACAGACAGACGGAGGGAGACAGACAGACAGACGGAGGGAGACAGACAGACAGACGGAGGGAGACAGACAGACAGACGGAGGGAGACAGACAGACAGACGGAGGGAGACAGACAGACGGAGGGAGACAGACAGACGGAGGGAGACAGACAGACGGAGGGAGACAGGCAGACAGACGGAGGGAGACAGACAGACGGAGGGAGACAGACAGACGGAGGGAGACAGACAGACGGAGGGAGACAGACAGACGGAGGGAGACAGACAGAGCGGAGGGAGACAGACAGACGGAGGGAGACAGACAGACGGAGGGAGACAGACAGACGGAGGGAGACAGACAGACGGAGGGAGACAGACAGACGGAGGGAGACAGACAGACGGAGGGAGACAGACAGACGGAGGGAGACAGACGGACGGAGGGAGACAGACGGACGGAGGGAGACAGACGGAGGGAGACAGAGGGAGGGAGACAGAGGGAGGGAGACAGACAGAGGGTGGGGAGACAGAGGGCGGGAGACAGACAGAGGGCGGGAGACAGACAGAGGGCGGGAGACAGACAGAGGGCGGGAGACAGACAGAGGGCGGGAGACAGAGGGCGGGAGACAGACAGAGGGCGGGAGACAGAGGGCGGGAGACAGAGGGCGGGAGACAGAGGGCGGGAGACAGAGGGCGGGAGACAGACAGAGGGCGGGGAGACAGAGGGCGGGAGACAGAGGGCGGGAGACAGAGGGCGGGAGACAGAGGGCGGGAGACAGAGGGCGGGAGACAGAGGGCGGGAGACAGAGGGCGGGAGACAGAGGGCGGGAGACAGAGGGCGGGAGACAGACGGCGGGAGACAGACGGCGGGAGACAGAGGGCGGGAGACAGACGGCGGGAGACAGACGGCGGGAGACAGACGGCGGGAGACAGACGGCGGGAGACAGACGGCGGGAGACGGACAGACGGCGGGAGACGGACAGACGGCGGGAGACGGACAGACGGCGGGAGACGGACAGACGGCGGGAGACGGAGAGAGAGGGAGACGGAGAGAGAGGGAGACGGAGAGAGAGGGAGACGGAGAGAGAGGGAGACGGAGGGAGAGGGAGTCGGAGGGAGAGGGAGTCGGAGGGAGAGGGAGTCGGAGGGAGAGGGAGGGAGGGAGAGGGAGGGGGAGGGAGGGAGAGGGAGGGAGAGGGAGGGGGAGGGAGGGGAGGGAGGGAGAGGGAGAGGGGGGAGGGAGGGAGAGAGGGAGGGAGGGAGAGACGGAGAGGGAGGGAGACAGAGACGGAGAGGGAGGGAGGGAGGGAGGGAGACAGAGACGGAGAGGGAGGGAGACAGAGGGAGAGGGAGACAGAGAGGGAGAGGGAGACAGAGAGGGAGAGGGAGGGAGAGAGGGAGAGGGAGGGAGAGGGAGAGGGAGGGAGACAGAGGGAGACGGAGGGAAAGGGGGAGTGGGAGGGAGACGGAGGGAGAGGGGGAGGGGGAGGGGGAGGGAGACAGACAGGGAGGGAGACAGACAGAGAGGGAGGGAGACAGGGAGGGAGAGGGAGGGAGAGGGAGGGAGACAGAGGGAGAGGGAGGGAGAGGGAGAGGGAGGGAGACAGAGGGAGAGGGAGAGGGAGGGAGACAGAGGGAGAGGGAGGGAGACAGAGGGAGAGGGAGGGAGACAGAGGGAGAGGGAGGGAGAGGGAGAGGGAGGGAGACAGAGGGAGAGGGAGGGAGAGGGAGAGGGAGGGAGACAGAGGGAGAGGGAGAGGGAGGGAGACAGAGGGAGAGGGAGGGAGAGGGAGGGAGACAGAGGGAGAGGGAGAGGGAGGGAGACAGAGACAGAGGGAGAGGGAGGGAGACAGACAGGGAGACAGACAGGGAGGGAGACAGACAGAGAGAGGGAGGGAGACAGACAGAGGGAGGGAGACAGACAGGGAGGGAGACAGACAGAGAGAGGGAGACAGAGGGAGAGGGAGACAGAGGGAGGCAGAGGGAGAGGGAGGGAGACAGAGGGAGAGGGAGGGAGACAGAGGGAGAGGGAGGGAGAGGGAGGGAGACAGAGGGAGAGGGAGGGAGACAGAGGGAGAGGGAGGGAGACAGAGGGAGAGGGAGGGAGACAGAGGGAGAGGGAGGGAGACCGAGGGAGGGAGACAGAGGGAGGGAGACAGAGGGAGGGAGACAGAGGGACGGGGAGGGAGACAGAGAGAGAGGGAAGGAGACAGACATACAGAGGGAGGGAGACAGGGAGACAGAGAGAGGGAGGGAGACAGGGAGACAGAGAGAGGGAGGGAGACAGGGAGACAGAGAGAGGGAGGGAGACAGAGAGAGGGAGGGAGACAGAGAGAGGGAGGGAGACAGAGAGAGGGAGGGAGACAGACAGAGAGAGGGAGGGAGACAGACAGAGAGAGGGAGGGAGACAGAGAGAGAGGGAGGGAGACAGACAGAGAGAGGGAGGGAGACAGACAGAGAGAGGGAGGGAGACAGACAGGGAGGGAGACAGGGAGGGAGAGGGAGACAAAGGGAGAGGGAGGGAGAGGGAGGGAGACAGAGGGAGAGGGAGGGAGAGGGAGAGGGAGGGAGACAGAGGGAGAGGGAGAGGGAGGGAGACAGAGGGAGAGGGAGGGAGACAGAGGGAGACAGAGGGAGAGGGAGGGAGACAGAGGGAGAGGGAGGGAGAGGGAGGGAGACAGAGGGAGGGAGACATGGAGGGAGACAGGGAGAGGGAGGGAGACAGGGAGGGAGAGGGAGGGAGACAGACAGGGAGGGAGACAGACAGGGAGGGAGACAGACAGAGAGAGGGAGGGAGACAGACAGGGAGGGAGACAGACAGAGAGAGGGAGACAGAGGGAGAGGGAGACAGAGGGAGGGAGAGGGAGGGAGACAGAGGGAGAGGGAGGGAGACAGAGGGAGAGGGAGGGAGAGGGAGGGAGACAGAGGGAGAGGGAGGGAGACAGAGGGAGAGGGAGGGAGACAGAGGGAGGGAGACCGAGGGAGACAGAGGGAGGCAGAGGGAGACAGAGGGAGACAGAGGGAGGCAGAGGGAGACAGAGGGAGACAGAGGGAGGCAGAGGGAGGGAGACAGAGGGAGGCAGAGGGAGAGGGAGACAGAGGGAGAGGGAGGGAGACAGAGGGAGAGGGAGGCAGAGGGAGGGAGACAGAGGGAGAGGGAGGGAGAGGGAGGCAGAGGGAGGGAGACAGAGGGAGGGAGACAGAGGGAGGGAGACAGAGGGAGGGAGACAGAGGGAGGGAGACAGAGGGAGGGAGACAGAGGGAGGGAGACAGAGGGACGGGGAGGGAGACAGAGAGAGAGGGAAGGAGACAGACATACAGAGAGAGGGAGGGAGACAGGGAGACAGAGAGAGGGAGGGAGACAGGGAGACAGAGAGAGGGAGGGAGACAGGGAGACAGAGAGAGGGAGGGAGACAGGGAGACAGAGAGAGGGAGGGAGACAGGGAGACAGAGAGAGGGAGGGAGACAGAGAGACAGAGAGAGGGAGGGAGACAGGGAGACAGAGAGAGGGAGGGAGACAGAGAGAGGGAGGGAGACAGACAGAGAGAGGGAGGGAGACAGACAGAGAGAGGGAGGGAGACAGACAGAGAGGGAGGGAGACAGACAGAGAGAGGGAGGGAGACAGAGAGAGAGGGAGGGAGACAGAGAGAGGGAGGGAGACAGACAGAGAGAGGGAGGGAGACAGACAGGGAGGGAGACAGACAGAGAGGGAGGGAGACAGGGAGGGAGAGGGAGACAAAGGGAGAGGGAGGGAGAGGGAGGGAGACAGAGGGAGAGGGAGGGAGAGGGAGAGGGAGGGAGACAGAGGGAGAGGGAGAGGGAGGGAGACAGAGACAGAGGGAGAGGGAGGGAGACAGAGGGAGAGGGAGGGAGACAGAGGGAGAGGGAGGGAGACAGAGGGAGAGGGAGGGAGACAGAGGGAGAGGGAGGGAGAGGGAGGGAGACAGAGGGAGAGGGAGGGAGAGGGAGGGAGACAGGGAGGGAGAGGGAGGGAGACAGACAGAGAGAGGGAGGGAGACAGACAGGGAGGGAGACAGACAGAGAGAGGGAGACAGAGGGAGAGGGAGACAGAGGGAGGCAGAGGGAGAGGGAGGGAGACAGAGGGAGAGGGAGGGAGACAGAGGGAGAGGGAGGGAGAGGGAGGGAGACAGAGGGAGAGGGAGGGAGACAGAGGGAGAGGGAGGGAGACAGAGGGAGAGGGAGGGAGACAGAGGGAGAGGGAGGGAGACAGAGGGAGAGGGAGGGAGACCGAGGGAGACAGAGGGAGGCAGAGGGAGACAGAGGGAGAGGGAGGGAGACCGAGGGAGACAGAGGGAGGCAGAGGGAGACAGAGGGAGACAGAGGGAGGCAGAGGGAGGGAGACAGAGGGAGGCAGAGGGAGAGGGAGACAGAGGGAGAGGGAGGGAGACAGAGGGAGAGGGAGGCAGAGGGAGGGAGACAGAGGGAGAGGGAGGGAGAGGGAGGGAGAGGGAGGCAGAGGGAGAGGGAGGCAGAGGGAGGGAGACAGAGGGAGGGAGACAGAGGGAGGGAGACAGAGGGAGGGAGACAGAGGGAGGGAGACAGAGGGAGGGAGACAGAGGGAGGGAGACAGAGGGACGGGGAGGGAGACAGAGAGAGGGGAAGGAGACAGACATACAGAGAGAGGGAGGGAGACAGGGAGACAGAGAGAGGGAGGGAGACAGGGAGACAGAGAGAGGGAGGGAGACAGGGAGACAGACAGGGAGACAGAGAGAGGGAGGGAGACAGGGAGACAGAGAGAGGGAGGGAGACAGGGAGACAGAGAGAGGGAGGGAGACAGGGAGGGAGACAGGGAGACAGGGAGGGAGGGAGACAGGGAGACAGGGAGGGAGGGAGACGGAGGGAGGGAGGGAGGGAGACAGAGACGGAGAGGGAGGGAGACAGAGACGGAGAGGGAGGGAGACAGACGGAGAGGGAGGGGAGGGAGACAGAGGGAGACGAAGAGGGAGAGGGAGACAGAGAGGGAGAGGGAGAGGGAGAGGGAGACAGAGAGGGAGAGAGGGAGGAGAGAGGGAGAGGGAGGGAGACAGAGGGAGACGGAGACAGAGAGGGAGAGGGAGAGGAGGGGGAGGGAGAGAGGGGAGGGGGAGGGAGAGGGGGAGGGGGGAGGGAGGGAGACAGACAGGGAGGGAGACAGAGACGGAGAGGGAGGGAGACAGAGACGGAGAGGGAGGGAGACAGAGGGAGACAGAGGGAGACGGAGACAGAGAGGGAGAGGGAGAGGGGGGGAGGGAGAGGGAGAGGGAGGGAGGGAGACAGACAGGGAGGGAGGGAGACAGACAGGGAGGGAGGGAGACAGGGAGGGAGGGAGACAGACAGGGAGGGAGGGAGACAGAGAGGGAGAGAGAGACAGAGAGAGAGGGAGACAGAGGGAGGGAGACAGAGGGAGGGAGACAGAGGGAGGGAGACAGGGAGGGAGACAGAGACAGAGGGAGGGAGACAGGGAGGGAGACAGAGACAGAGGGAGGGAGACAGAGGGACGGGGAGGGAGACAGAGGGAGGGAGACAGAGGGACGGGGAGGGAGACAGAGGGAGGGAGACAGAGGGACGGGGAGGGAGACAGAGGGAGGGAGACAGAGGGACGGGGAGGGAGACAGAGGGAGGGAGACAGAGGGACGGGGAGGGAGACAGACATAGAGAGAGAGGGAGGGAGACAGAGAGAGGGAGGGAGACAGGGAGACAGAGAGAGGGAGGGAGACAGGGAGACAGAGAGGGAGGGAGACAGGGAGACAGAGAGAGGGAGGGAGACAGGGAGACAGAGAGAGGGAGGGAGACAGGGAGACAGAGAGAGGGAGGGAGACAGAGAGAGGGAGGGAGACAGACAGAGAGGGAGGGAGACAGACAGAGAGAGGGAGGGAGACAGACAGAGAGAGGGAGGGAGACAGAGAGGGAGGGAGACAGACAGAGAGAGAGGGAGACAGACAGGGAGGGAGACAGAGGGAGGGAGACAGAGGGAGGGAGACAGAGGGAGGGAGACAGACAGGGAGAGGGAGACAGAGGGAGAGGGAGACAGAGGGAGGGAGACAGAGGGAGAGGGAGGGAGAGGGAGAGGGAGGGAGAGGGAGAGGGAGGGAGACAGAGGGAGACAGAGGGAGAAGGAGGGAGAGGGAGGGAGACAGGGAGAGGGAGGGAGACAGACAGGGAGGGAGACAGACAGAGAGAGGGAGGGAGACAGACAGGGAGGGAGACAGACAGAGAGAGGGAGGGAGACAGACAGGGAGGGAGACAGACAGAGAGAGGGAGGGAGACAGGGAGAGGGAGACAGAGGGAGGCAGAGGGAGAGGGAGGGAGACAGAGGGAGAGGGAGGGAGACAGAGGGAGAGGGAGGGAGACAGAGGGAGAGGGAGGGAGACAGAGGGAGAGGGAGGGAGACAGAGGGAGACGGAGGGAGGCAGAGGGAGACAGAGGGAGGCAGAGGGAGGCAGAGGGAGGGAGGCAGAGGGAGGGAGACAGAGGGAGGGAGACAGAGGGAGGGAGACAGAGGGAGGGAGACAGAGGGAGGGAGACAGAGGGAGGCAGAGGGAGACAGAGGGAGAGGGAGGGAGACAGAGGGAGAGGGAGGCAGAGGGAGGGAGACAGAGGGAGAGGGAGGGAGACAGAGGGAGGGAGACAGAGGGAGGGAGACAGAGGGAGGGAGACAGAGGGACGGGGAGGGAGACAGAGAGAGGGAAGGAGACAGACATACAGAGAGAGGGAGGGAGACAGGGAGACAGAGAGAGGGAGGGAGACAGGGAGACAGAGAGAGGGAGGGAGACAGGGAGGGAGGGAGACAGGGAGACAGGGAGGGAGGGAGACAGAGAGAGGGAGGGAGACAGAGAGAGGGAGGGAGACAGGGAGGGAGGGAGGGAGACGGAGGGAGGGAGGGAGACGGAGGGAGGGAGGGAGACGGAGGGAGGGAGGGAGACGGAGGGAGGGAGGGAGGGAGACGGAGGGAGACGGAGGGAGACGGAGGGAGGGAGACAGAGGGAGGGAGACAGAGGGAGGGAGACAGAGGGAGGGAGACGGAGGGAGGGAGACGGAGGGAGGGAGACGGAGGGAGGGAGACGGAGGGAGGGAGACGGAGGGAGGGAGACGGAGGGAGGGAGACGGAGGGAGGGAGACGGAGGGAGGGAGACGGAGGGAGGGAGACGGAGGGAGGGAGAGGGAGGGAGGGAGAGGGAGGGAGGGAGGGAGAGGGAGGGAGAGAGAGGGAGGGAGAGGGAGGGAGAGGGAGGGAGGGAGACGGAGGGAGGGAGGGAGGGGGGAGGGAGGGAGGGAGACAGGGAGGGAGGGAGGGAGACAGAGAGGGAGACAGAGAGGGAGGGAGGGAGACCCGAGAGAGAGAGACCGAGAGGGAGGGAGACCGAGAGAGAGAGAGATGTGTATGCCGGGTCCAGTGGCTCAGTGGACGAAGGCGTCTGCTGCAGGGGCCTGTGTTCCACCTCATGGTCAGTTTGGTTTGCTCTAGCCCCGCCCCCTCCCCCAATGACCCCGCCCACACCAATGCGGCCCTCGGCCACAAACCACACTGTAAATTTGGCCCCTGAGAGAAAGTTTGTGATTACCCATGGTTTAGAGCAACTTTCCCACAAACATTCTCTAACATAAAGTAATAGCATTGAATGTTTCAGTGCTTACAACCAGCTTTCACAGGATATCTAAGAGCTACTGATCGATTGCTAATAAAGAATAGTGATTTTACTTCATTTAAAATTAGTGCAGCAGTTTCGATTCACACACATTTCAGCGGCGACAGGAGTATCTGACTGAGGCGCAAGAGATCAGACATAAACCACATATTCCATAGCATGATTTTTTTTAGAGTGTGCATTCTTGATTGCACATATGACATGCAAAAGCAGTTGTGAGGTAATACATAGGCTCAGTGAGGAGAGCCCCTGGTACGGGCTTTAAGGCCCAGAACAGAGTCACGTAACTCCCCAGCTTCTTACTTTAATGCGGCTTAGAAGTTTGATATTGCAGATGTTTGACTCCGTCTGTTAAAATCAAAAACTTATATCTTGCTAACGAAGAGGGAAAGTTGAAAGGTGCCTATTAAGGGATTTGTTTCAAGCAGAATATAAAATCACTTCCTTCTGTGCATGTCCCCCTGCCCTCTGGAAGCAGGTTGTCAGAGTTTAAAAGTAAAAAAAAAAAAGTAAAATGTAGTTCTCATTATCAGTCTTGGCTCATTCACAGGCCCGGTTCCATGAATTTTCATCTGGATGGGCCACGGGTAAGTTCGGGTGGGCCAATGTGGGCCCGATTTTTGTCAATTCTGGAGGTAATCCACAAGCCCAAGATGACATCATATCATCTTCCACGCAGGCATACAGTGCATCTAGAGAGTTATTTGAGAGTAAGAGCTGATGCCTATACTAAACAGCCCCGACCCTTATAATTTCCAGCAGGCCAGGCTTCAGCAGAAGCACCTGGATTCCAAGCGGATTCTAATAGTAGTTCAAGGTTAAGGAGGTCCTGTTACCACACCTAAGAAAGACTAGGAAGACTGGCTACTTACTTGCAATTTGCCCTAACACCTGTACCATACTGTGAACTTTGTAACTGTTTATTTTCATATCATTCTTTAGCGGTGTACTTTCATTGACAAACAAGTTTAAAAAACAGCGACACATTTGGAAAAAAAGAAAGCAGTTTTCATGCCTGAGAAGTGTAAAACCATTAATTGCAGTCAAAACAGGTAACCTTCTGGGGCCATATTACAGAGTGCCGCTGTTACAGAAGGGGCTGTAGCTGCTTGTGCAGCCCCTTCTGTAATACTGAAGCGCTGGCACACATGTAAAGCCAGAACTATATTCAGAGGATGTTCCCTCATTTGCATGGGGCGTGACCACATGCAAACAAGGGAAACGTTTTACCTCTTAGCCCATCCATATTATGGATGTGGATGCATAGGCAAACAGACACACAACATGGGAAACAAAAGCAATCATCTAGACTCATAGAATACTCCAGCATGGCTCGGTTTTGTACCAGTCGGAACTGAATGACCCATAAAGTGCATTTGCTTCTCTTGGGTCAGGCCATGTCATGTTACGTTGGTTTTAAAGCACACACTCACCTAGAGGGCATCATAGAGCTGAGCAGGTGTGAGTTTATCCAAGCATGGTGCCTAATGTGGTTACTCGAAAAGCCAGGTCTTCAGCTTCTTGTGGAATCCAGGAAATGAAGAAGAGGCTTGGATGTGTAACGGCACATCATTTCATGGTTTAGGAGCGATTTAGGAGAAGTCTCAACTGCTGGATCTGGTTTTCCATATGCGTGAGTTGTGAGCAAGTAGGAATCTTGCTAGCTGAGGTGTCTGGAAGGTTTGTAAAAACAGATGATATTGTTGAGGTATGCTGGGTCAGAGTGCTTCAAAGGTTTGGGTGAGGAGTTTGAAATGTGCTTGCTTGGGTATGCGTAGCCAGTGTAGCACCTTGAGGTGAGGTGAAATGTGTGAGTGTCATGGGAAGTTGGCAGTGACTCTGGCTGCCTTGTTCTGGATGTTCTGCAACCTTCCGATGAGATGCTTGTTTATCACAGCATAGAGGGTGTTATTGTAGTCTAGGTTGCTGGTGGCAAGAGTGTAGGTGGTGATTTCCCACATGTTTACTGGGAGCCATTTGAAAATCTTCCTCCGCATCTTCAGTATGTGGCAGCATAAGGCACTGAGGACTTTGACTTGGTTGTGATGTTGGGTTTGCAGTCAAGGGTGAGCCGAAGGCTCTTGTCTAGGGTTATTTAGTTACTCCAGTATTGGAACTTTCATAGATTCCCATGCTTGAATCATTCCCCGTCGTCGAGATGGGAGTCCCCGGTAAATACAAATTAGCCATAGAAACCATTACAAAAGAAGAAACTAGGCCTAGGCCCATTCTAGTTTTGTAACCCATTCACCTCTTTTTGTAAAAGAGCCCAAACAGAATGAACAACCAATCGGATCAGCCTCACCCTGTAGAACCTCCCTGAGAGAACCTCAGAGCCTCAGATTTTCCACCACACGTTGTGCAAGGGAGTCTCCACTGAGCTCTGCTCAGTTTTTTCCTGTTTCTACAGTTTTTCAGCTATTTTCTTCAAGACCTGCTTGGGATTTTTGTCAGAATGTCTGATAAGGAGAAGAAGGCCCTCTTCAAAGCTTGTGCCACTTGTGCTAAGAAGAGGTTGTATGTGGAGGACAGGCATAAAGACTGTATTTACTGTCTGTACCCGGACCATAAGGCAACAGACTGCAAAATATGCCGCACTTTTTCCACAAAGACGCTGCGAGACCGTGAGGGGCGTCTCCTGACCTGGCTCCAGAAGCTCAAGTCAAGGAAGGAACCAGTCTCCAGTGACAGTGAGGATTCGTCCTCTGCTACATCTTCCTAAAGGTCTGTGAAAAGGGGTAGGGCTTCCCCTTCACCTTCTAAGGAACGTCCTGGTAAGGCCTTAAAGACCTCTCATAGGTCTGGAGGGCATAGTCCTGGCGAATCTCCTCACCACGGTGTAAAGGAGAGGGAAGGACTGTCAGCAGGAGCGGTATCCCAGAGGAAATCCAGCTCGGTTCCTCCACCGTCTCCTCCAGGGGCTCCAAAAACCTTCAGAAAGCGCTCATCTCCATCTTCTGAGGTAAAACCTGTAAAAGACACTCATTCGTCGTCGACGACGTTGACCAAGACTCCGTCGACGAAATCTTCAAACGTAAAATCGTTGCCTCCGTCGACGGGCTCGTCGACGGTGATTACTTCACCGCTGGCTTTGACCCTTCAATATTCAGCGTCGACGACTACAACGCCAGTGGTCGCTGTATCGTCGTCTATGGCATCGATGACGTCGACGAAGATGTCGACGAGGATGGTGTCGATGGCTACCACATCGACGACGACGACGTCGGCTGTGGTGACGACTGTCTCGTCGACGACCGCATCGTCGACCCCCATTTCTTCGTCGACGGTTTTCTCATCATCGTCGACGCTCCCGTCTACGACCTCGTCGACGACGTTACCGACTACCTCGTCGACGACGGAAAAAGTCACCATTTCAGTCAGAAAACGGAGCATTACACCGGACATGACTTCCCCTAGGAGGGTGACTCCTCTACCTCCTGCACTTCTACTCGAAGAAGAGGAATCTGAAGAAGATGAGGGGCCGTTTGGCTATGCCAATAGCCCCTCTCAACTACATGTCAAATGTCAGGACACGGACTCAGATCTCGAATATGTGGAAGAACAGCAATATTATCCTTCCTCGGATTATGAGGGGGACTTCCACCAGGAGATGGTCTCTATGCCGTCCTCCCTTCTGGCAGATTTGCAGTCTATGCTGGTGGACTATAGCAGGAGATTCTCAACACAGCCTCCAGCTCCAGCGGTGGTGCCACTTACAGCTGTTCCTCCTGCTCATCCTGTTACACCCCAGTTGCCACCGCCAATGCCTCAACCTCTGCCGCTAGCCCCGGATGTACCACCTGTTGTGCCTCTCATTCAGGATGACACCTCTGATGAGGACCAAGGCAACGTCACTCTACCTGACCCAGACACAGAGTGGGATGACTGTTATTCCTGATCCGGTTTCTCCGTCGCCAGCACCGGTGGATTCCCCCCCTGCAGATATAGGGGGTTTCCATAAGTTAATGGAGAGGGCCGCTAAGAGATTTGAGCTGCCCATGCCCACAGTGCAGTCGGAATGTTTTCTTTACGACTTCAAGGAACCTTACAAAAAAGCTGTTCGGTCTATTCCGATTGTTGGTCACGTCTGGGATGAAGGATTGAAGGTGATGAAGAATCCTGCCACAGTAGTCCCGGTACTACCTCGGTTTGAGAAAAAGTATAAGGCTCCGGAGGATAGCCCCGCCTCTTTGGTCATTCAGCCTAAACCGGACTCTGTCATCTCACAGGCTGCCCAAAGAAATTCTTGGAACCCCTCTGCTCCTCCCTCAACACCTCCAGATAAAGAGGGCAGGCGCCTCGACAATGCGGGCAAGAGAATCTCTTCCATGTCTAGCCTGTTGGTTCGGGCTGCGAATGCCTTGGCGATACTGGGTAGATACGATCGCCAGATGTGGTGCGACCTTTCCCCCTATCTGGACCAGTTACCGGAAGACACAAAGACAGAGGCAAAGAAGATTTTGCAAGAAGGAGAGATGACATCGGCGGAAGTCATTGACTGTGCAATGGACATTGCAACGACTGCGTTCCGCTCCCTTGCGGGCGCTGCTGTCCTTCGTCGCCAGGGCTGGCTGCGAGCTATGTGGTTCCGTCCTGATGTTCAGAACAAGATCCTGAATCTTCCCTTTGACGGTGAGGCGCTCTTTGGGAAACATATTGACTATGCGCTCCAGGATATTAAAAAGGATACGGAGACCGCAAGATCTTTAGGGACTCTGCAGTACCGCAAGGTCCCCTTCTGTGGAGCCTGAGGGAGAGGTAATGCCACATACAGAGGAGGATACCAGCAACAACGGTATTCTTCATACGGATCAACCTCTCAATCGTACCGACCTAATTATAACCAGAGGCAAAATCAATCCTCCTCTTTCTCTAGGTCGAGTAACAGAGGGAAACAAGGTCGCCAGGGGAGGGACTCCTCTAAGCAGCAATAGCGGCTTGCTGGCTCTTCCTACTGTTCCTTCTCCTCCTGTTACATCAGTGGGAGGCAGGATATCAAATTGCCTCCACAACTGGCAGCAAATAACATCGGACCGTTGGGTGCTCGACCTCATTCAATGCGGCCATACTCTGGAATTCGTCCATGCTCCTCCATCCAAGCCCCCTCGCGCCACTACGTCGAAACATCTACGTCTTCTTCGGTTGGAAGTCCATCAGATGCTCCTCAAAGGGGCGATGGAGCCGGTGCCTCTCTCTCAGCGGGGAGAGGGATTCTACTCCAGGTTCTTTCTGGTCAGGAAGACGTTAGAAAATTGGCGCCCTATTCTAGATCTGAGGGAGCTCAACACCTATCTCATCAAACAATCGTTTCGGATGGTGTCTCTGCAGGACATTGTTCGTCTTCTCAACTCAGGAGATTTTATGGCCACACTGGATCTGGAGGACGCATACTTTCATGTACCCATCCATCCAGCCCACAGGAGGTTTCTACGCTTCACAGTAGCCAAGAGCCATTTTCAGTTCAAGGTCCTGCTTTTCGGACTCCGATCTGCTCCGCGGATCTTTACAAAGGTGTTAGCTCCAGTGGCAGCGTTTCTACGGAAGCAACAGCTTTAGGTTTGTCCCTACCTGGACAACTGGCTGCTAAAGGCTCCTACCAAGCACGCAGCGAAGGATGCAGTCAGAGTGTGCACGCGCCTTTTCGACATTCTCGGTCTAACTCTCAATGTGGAAAAATCATCTCTGTCCATCCAGGACAGCTCGATTCCTGGGAGCCATCCTGGACACGTCCCTCAACAAGGCTTCTCCGACCCTCGAGAGGCAAAGAAAGCTAATGTCCATGGCCCATCTGCTGTTAAGAAGACAGTATCTTTCAGTTCGCCTCTACAAGTCCCTCCTAAGGACAATTTTCTCTTGCATCCCTCTAATACCTCACTGCAGGTTGCGGATGCGTCCTCTCCAGGAGGAGCTGGACTTGCAGTGGCGCCAAGTCGACGGATCCTTCGAAGACAAGGTCGTCGTCACAAAATCCATGAGAGACGCCGCATCATGGTGGACAAACGAGGAGAATGTGTCTCAGGGTCTATCCTTCAGGGTCATTCCAGCTCCTCAGATAATAACTACGGACGCCTTGCTGGAAAGCTGGGGAGCGGTACTGCAAGACCTTCATGTGAGTGGCCATTGGCTACCCCAACATCGTCTTCTACATATCAACCTTCTGGAACTCGGGGCGATTCGTCTGGCATTACAGGCTTTTCTTCCGCGACTGCAGCAGTCTGCGGTTCTGGTCCGTACAGACAATACCACGGCCATGCATTACATAAACAAGGAAGGCGGTACCAGATCTCGTCCTTTGTCGCAGGAAGCCCAGAGGATTTGGGAATGGGCTATCCAGCAGGGGATATCGCTCAAAGCGGAACACCTTCCATGTGTTCTCAACGAGAAGGCGGACACGCTAAGCAGACTGAAATCAGTCAGCCACGAATGGGAACTGGACCAGTCCACTCTAGAAGAGGTTTTTCGCCTATGGGGCAGGCCCTCCATAGACCTCTTTGCCACTTCGGAGAACAGGAAATGCCGGTTTTATGCAAGCAGGCTTCACCATCCGGGATCACTGGGGAATGCGCTTTCGATGGCCTGGTCAGGCGCATTTGTTTACGCTTTTCCCCCCATTCCGCTAATTCCCAGGCTTCTCAGGAAACTCAAAGCGGAACCTTGCAAGATGATCTTGATGGCTCCGGCGTGGCCTCGACAGTTTTGGTTCACAGAGCTTCATCTCCTCTCCATGGACCTTCCACTTCCACTTTGGCCGATTCCTTCGTTGCTCACAATGTCTCAGGGCCAGGTCTGGCACCTGGATCCTCAATCCCTGCAGTTGTCGGCATGGCTCCTGAGCACCGAGAGTTCCTTGGTTTAACCGTCTCAGAAGAATGTAGGGAGGTACTTTCTCAGGCTCGAGCCCCAAGTACAAACCAGACGTACCGGTTAAAATGGAAGCGCTTCTGCATTTGGTGCCAACAAGAGGGTATCGATCCTCTTTCTTCTCAGCCACATGAGGTTCTTCCGTACATTCTGTCATTGGCTAAATCAGGGCTGGCTCACTCCTCCATCAAAGTCCATCTTGCCGCCATCTCTCGCTACAGACGCACGTCTTCTGGGCCTTCCCTCTGGTCGGCAAGGATAGTTAAACAGGAGGATTTTCTTTTACATGTTAAGTTAGCTTAGGCTACCGATTTGGGGAGTTTGGTGGTTCTCCTCACCTTTCAGCACCAAGACAGAGAGAGGCATTTTCCATACCAATATTTTTGTTACTCTCCTTAGTGGCGACCTATTCCTAAAAACAATACCACTGTCTATTAGCGTTTGCTCGTTGGGTGGTCAGCGCTATCCAATATTGTCACAGAGCAGCGGGCAAGCCTCTTGAGGGTCGAGTCCGGGCTCACTCTACAAGGGCCATGGCTTCTTCAACAGCCCTCTTCGCCGGAGTTCCTATCCGGGATATCTGCAGGGCAGCGACCTGGAGCAGTACTCATACTTTTACAAGGCATTACTGCCTGGATTCTTCAACGCAGAGTGACACAGCTGTGGGCCAGGCAGTCCTGAGGAACCTCTTTCATTGAGTGGTGAGCTTTCCCTTTCTACCCTCCTGCCGTTGTTTCTTATTATTCTCTTTGCACATTTTGACTGTGTGTTTACTTGTTAACTCATGGCTAATCTTTAAGTGTACCAGAGTGTTATGGTTTCCTCTCACTTGTATGTTGATGCTTATATTTAAAAAAAAAAAAAAAAAAAAGGAGACAAAATGTGCTCATAACTGCTAGCTACTCTGATTCAAGCATGGGAATCTTATGAAAGTTCCAATACTGGAGTAAGAAAACAAGTTACTTACCTGTAACTTTGGTTCTCCAGTATTGGAAACTTTCATAGATTCCCAAGCGACCCACCCTCCTCCCCTGGGAAAGCTCAGACTTCGGCAGTCTAGTACTCCTTTTACATCACGGCTACGAAAATCTGAGGCTCTGAGGTTCTCTCAGGGAGGTTCTACAGGGTGAGGCTGATCTGATTGGTTGTTCATTCTGTTTGGTCTCTTTTACAAAAAGAGGTGAATGGGTTACAAAACTAGAATGGGCCTAGGCCTAGTTTCTTCTTTTGTAATGGTTTCTGTGGCTAATTTGTATTTACCGGGGACTCCCATCTCGACGACGGGGAATGATTCAAGCATGGGAATCTATGAAAGTTTCCAATACTGGAGAACCAATGTTGCAGGTAAGTAACTTGTTTTCTTCTGAGGTAAGTCTAGATTATTAGCATTAATGCCACCATGTGTAAATCATCGCACATTGCATAACCCATGTTATCGCTTTATTGAAATGAATTATGATCAGTCCCAGTGTGAGTAGATGTGGTAGACAGACTCATCAGGGCGACTGAATTTATGTGGTAAGAGAGGACCAAATTATGCAGCAGAGTTGACTAAATTATGCAGCAAGCAAAGGCAAATTATGGGGTGTAATGCGGTGACATTTTATGATAGTATTACTTCATTAATGTGTTATTTTTTACACTTGTTACCACGGTCTGGGCCTAGGTTGCGCCTCATTAATACAAGTTTAACACGCAAGTATAGCAATAAGCAACTAAAAGGTGAATAGTCAACCTTTGCAAAGGGTCTTCAACTGCGCTACAACATTTGTATCATTTTTTAGTAACTTTTTATCCCTTTGAGCTAGGAACATTTTTTTTAAACTGCAGATTATGCAGCAGATGATGATTATGTGGCAAATCCATATTTTGTGGTAAACACCACAGCCATAAAATTGCATAATTCCAGTAGCGATGACTATAACCTGAGAATGTGCAATGCACTGTAACAAGATATCAGAATATGAAATGCTCACATTTGTAACTCTTGTATCCAAAACAAAGCACTCTTCTCGTGCTCATTACTGTCGCACTGCAAAAGTCGGGAACTTATCCTGCCAGAGTTTCCAATTCATCCCGGTATTCCAGAGTCCACCAGTATTCACTTGCTTTCACCGATCATTTTTCTGACATTTCCTTAGTACTCTTCATCACAATGGAGACAGCGTGAATCAATCTGCAATCTTTATTAAACATTTCCACTACCGACTGTATGCCATTCTGGGCTTCGTACAACGGCACGTACAAATTGATCACGAAATAGATTTAAAGTTAAGCACAGAGTTTTTTTTTTCCTCTCCAATGCATTTCAAGCCCCTAAGGCTCTTCGTCAGGGAGTTCTAAAACAGATAAAATAAACAGTTTCACTGACTGGTCCTCAGTACTGCATGCGTGTAAATTACAAACGAAACTATATTTATGTAAACACATGACCCCCTACATGCCCCCTCACATACAAAACCTGACGGAACCAAAACCTACACTGCTCCCCGCTGAGCCCCGATTACCCAAACCGAATTAACTGTGCCTTTAAACTCGTTCTCACCCTTGCTGTATCATTGTACTCCCCTTCCCTCTCCCTTAATCACCTCCCTCTCTATCACCAAATTCCCCGTGTTATTCTCTAAAACGAAACTTCCTATAACTAACTAAACCCTCATTCTTTTCTCCATAAACCCACTCCCTCCTGTAATCCCCTTCCCCTTCTTAACCCCATCTCTCACTCTTTTCACTTGCGAACTCTGCCATACGTGTGAGAACAAATTCAGCCCAACACAATCTTACTTGACATAAGTTATTTACTTCACCTCAGCATCTGTCAAAAAACACAGACCTGCTTAGCGCCCGATTCAAAAGGTAAACTTAAACTTTTCTGTAAGTTTACTATTTTTGGTATTCAAAAACTACAAGTTTAATTTTATTAATAATAATTGTGGAGACTCTGCACTCGTGGCAGATACTCTGCACATAAAAGTTAGGCTTGTCTTATCTTTTTATGTGCGGAGTTCTACACCCCGACTGCAGCATCTCAGGAGTCAGAAAATTACTGTTAGCAAAAATAAACTCGTAGTTTGTAGAATACAAAAAATAGTAAACTTACACAAAAGTGTACGTTTACCTTTGTGAATCAGGCCCTTACTCTATTGGGCATTGTAATTCCACATTAATTCTTGGAGGACATTTATGATTCCCTCACCCTGGTGGATGCTCATCCAATGAGGCATGCACTGCTACTATCTGAATAGTATAAAGCATGCCCCATCCTACAGTATATTACTGCGTTCATCTTACACAAGCTAAAATTCATAAACACTCTCAGAACCCGCCCACAAACCATAATTGAGGTGCAGAAGACCATCCACAGTCTGTGACCCTGGTGTCACTGTACCTGCGGCTTCATTGGCAGGTAAACCTCTGTTCCCACTCTTACAACTAGAGGTGGGGGAGTGACTGACAAGCTTGATCTGTGCTTGTACCTGAAGCCTCGCTGTGCTTCAGCTGCTCTTGGAACTTCAAACCAATAACGAGTCGAACTTTCACTGTGAAATTGTGGCGAAGTTCTTCATCGAAAAAGTAGAAAAGATCCATGCAGAGCTTGAGTCGGCAACTACTAAAATGGTTCAGCACTTAATGAATCCATCCCCCACTTCTGACTGTAACAGCCCAGTCGGGTTCTCGGACTCGGCGTCTACCATGAAAGTAACAAACTGGCAACCCTTAGACCCTTTATCTTTCAGTTCCATTTTAAATAGTCTTAAATCAGGCTCCCCTAATGACCCACTTCCAGTCAATATTCTTCAAAAACTTAATTCCTCTTCATTGAGGATCATCATGGATCTACTTAATGCCTCACTGAGGGAAGCCACTTTACCTGCAGAATGGAAACACGCAATGGTTCTTCCTCTTTTGAAGAAACCAAATGCGGATCCAGCTGAGCCTTCCAACTTCCGCCCAATTTCCCTACTCCCTGTTTTTTCTAAGATCCTAGAAAAACACGTGAATCAACAGCTTACACGGTCTGTGGAATCCAATAACATCTTACACGGGTCCCAATCAGGCTTTAGAGCCGGTTACTCCACAGAGTCTACTCTCTTAGGAGTTACCGAAACAATACGCCTGCTTCTGGATAAAGGGGAAACGGTGGCACTCATTCTATTAGATCTGAGTGCCGCCTTTGACACGGTATCTCATCCTACCCTTCTAAAAGCTCTCCAGTCCCTGGGAATTGTTGGATCAGCTTTGGAGTGGATTAAAAACTTCCTCACCAACAGGACTTTTCAGGTCTTCTCTCCATCGGCTTGTTCCAAGACCTATGCATCTCCTCATGGAGTGCCTCAGGGATCGATACTTAGTCCTATGCTATTCAATCTTTACGTCAGCCCTTTAGCTACCATCGCGGAAGAGGCTGGGTTGTTAATCTTCTCTTATGCGGATGACACCCAGCTTCTCTTTTCACTATCCGCCACTGATAAATCCAGTGTTTCATCCCTACAGTTAGGGCTGTATAAAATCGCCAACTGGATGCACACTAACTGGTTAAATCTAAATGGAGGAAAAACTGAGATTTTGATCATGGGGAAGGATAAAGATCTTTGGGGCCCGCAACACTGGCCGCCTGAAATGGGTGAACTTCCTAAACCGGTACAAACTGTACGTAATTTGGGCATAGTGATTGGCGATCAGCTGACTATGAAACAGTAAGTAGCGAAGACCACTTCTATTTGCTTCACTATTCTCAAATGGCTCCGTAAGATATTATGGATGATGCCTGAATCTACTCAAAGAACAGTTATCCAGGCCCTAATCATGTCGAGGCTTGATTATGGCAACGTCCTTTATCTAGGAGCAAATAGGGAATTAGTATGCAAGCTGCAGGGTGGTGCAGAACTCTGCGGCCAGGCTACTTTGTCGGGTACCGAAAACATCCTCCATCACAGGCTCTTTGCGTGATCTCCATTGGCTCAGGGTTGAGCAACGGACGAAATTTAAGGCCTTATGCTATATGCATAAGATTAAGCTAGGTACAGCACCCCATTACCTATGCTCCCTAGCCCAGACATATCTTCCGCCCCGTCTACTTCGCTCCGCATCCCAAGCTAACTTAATAGTTCCTAGATTTAAACTTTCACGTATGGGCGGACGCTCCTTCTCGTACCTGGCCCCAATGTTGTGGAACTCACTACCTTCCCCACTTCGCCACGAAATTAGCCGTAAAAGCTTCCGCAAAGGCCTGAAGACCTGGCTTTTCAACCAGTAAAAAGCTTGTCCGATTTGTCTGCAATCTGTCCTGTGCGCCGGGAAACCTCCGGGTAGCTGTGCGCCTTATAAATTTAATTTAATAATAATAATAATAATAATGTACCTGCCACCCTCCATGTACCAAGGATGTGGCATTACAGCGAGAGTTTCCAACTTTGGAACTGAACAAGATAGGTTTGAGTCGGCGTTGGCGCAACATCCTATGATTCTGGGTAAATGTGCAGTGCCTAAAAGAAATGAATGTGACCTTGTGTAATGTAACCAGTGTTCATGTAAAGCGCTTCAATACCTCTAGATCGAGTTGGCACTACATAAAAACTGCACAAAACTGCACAAAGGGGTAAAAACAAAGCATTAACATAAAAAAGAGGGGAAATAGCCATTTAGTGGCTGATTTTTACAAAGTGAAAACAAAAAACCTCGATAGATTGCAGCTTCCCCACTTAATCTGTGAGAATTGGGCAAATATTTTAAATCAGAAAAACTCGTTTTTCTTCATATTTGTGCATGAAGTCACATTCAAATACATGAATTAGAAAACCAACAAATACAAAAACCTATTGTGTTTGATTTAATCGACTAACGTTGCTCTATAATAATTTGGGCCACATACAGGGTCCACAGGACAACTGTCGTGCCTATTGGTTCACTAATGGCACTGTCACCAGTGTGAGGTAGGGGCAGGAATGACTCTAAGCTCATGTTTAAAAACTATCACTTTTAATAAGTACTTATTCAGTACAGCGCTATATTGTGACATATTAATGTCAACGCTTCCTTGTGTTTAAATAATACATTATTTTGAATTTTGAAGAGCCTATATCATATTTTACGTGATGTTTGCTGCATGATTTACATAGCAAACATTTTCAGGGCCCAGCTCGTGCATGGGCTCTAAGAGCCAAGCCAGAGCCTTAACTCAGCTCTGGGGCTCTTCCTGTTAATTTGTAAGCTCACTCACCTCTACCCCCAAACCACACCGCCCAATTTCAGTGTTAAAGACAGTGAAAAAACATTACAACTTTCCGAGTTTATGATGGAGGCAGCACTTAATAGGTGCCTTTTCCATGGCCTCTTCTTCCTTGACTGGGTGGGCCAAAGGTCATATTTGGATGGGCCTGGCCCATCCGGCCCCCTGCTAGAACCGGGCCTGCTCCTACATTTTACAAAAATCCTCACTCAAACTTTAATTTAATTCTTCCTTAAATATAATGATCATATGCCTTAAATGTCGCAGTTAGCGATGTTCTAGGAAAAATCCTCGGATGGGGGTAAAACAAAAGAAATCTTCCCCAATGTTGGACTGACCCGTGACAAACAGTTAATTGTGCCAAATGTGTTCGGCCTGAGTTAGACTTACTTCTCTTCAGTGCATCTGCAAGCCAACCCGGGACAGTCGCAGATGGTGCAGATTTCGTGTGCTGTGTGGTCACTGCATAACTCCATCCTGTGAAATGCCCTGGGCCCTGGGTCACCGGGCCGAGGAGGAGCTGGTGACGTGAGCCGCGCGCCCTGTTTATTGGAGGAGAGAGCCCGGTCAGCTAGCTCTTCGGTGGCTGTTAGGAATCAGCCTTGACAATGCTCTAGCTCTCCGTAAACTGAAGGTGAAGAAAAAGAACAAGCCCTGTACAGTCTAAAGTTCGTCATCACTGACTGTACCCTTCCTTAATCTTGTTTCCCAACCGCCATGTCTGCCCCCTTTTTCTCGAACTTTCATCCGCTCTTCCCTTTCCCTCTTTCATACTCGAGCCATGTATCATCGATATGGTTCGTGCTCATTTGAACTTTTTCAGGCTGCCATTACGGGTTTCCATACTTCACGTTAAATGTGTGCAAATGCAACTGAAAGAGAAACAACGTCTTCATCTACAGTGTGTTTAATTTCACATGATTTCTCTTTTTCGTTCGAAGGAACCTTAACTCGTGAATGACCTCCCCCCCCCCCCCCTTCTTGAACAAGAGTTTGGCGTGAACATAATTTACAGCTTTCCACACTGCATGCGTGTGCCTTACAGCTTAGAAGCGAGAGTAAAACTCCGAGGAGATCTAATAAACATTTATTTCCATTGGTGTTAAATAAAATTAATGTGAACACTGAAAAACCTTCCCATTGGAAGTCTGGATATGTAGACGGGTACATTTTGGTATGAAATAACAGCAACGTTCAGAATTAAATTTAGCGAATAGAGGGTCTAGGTTTGATAAAGCGATACTTTACTAAGATCCATAAACTAGGAGTTAAAGTATTTGTTGAGGAGTAGGAGTTTCAGGTTTCTCTTGAAGCAAGGGAAGGAAGGGTTGCATCGAAGGTCACACGGTAGGGAGTTCCATATGCTTGGAGCATTTCCAGAAAGAGTGCGACTTGGTTGCTGTCTTTTTTAGGTAGGAGTAGAAGAGCATTGGAGCTTCTCAATGATCTAGTGGCTCCTGCTTTCGTTGGCTTGTTTTCTAAGTAGCTGGGTGTATGAGAGTGAAGGGCTTTGTGGATGATACATGCAGTCTTGTAGGTACATCTGCCTTCAATAGGAAGCCAGTTGAGGCTCTTGAGTGCAGGAGTGGTGTGTTCAAACCGTTTATCGACTGAGATGAGCCGGGCTGCCATGTTAAGAACTGATCTCAGGGGGGCGAGGTGAGTTTTAGGCGTCCCAGTGAGTGTGGCATTACCATAGTCTAGTTTAGTGAGGACCAAAGATTGCACCACATTTTAGAAATCATTGGCAGGAGTAAATGGTTTAAGTTTCTTGAGGGTTTTGAGTGTGTACAGTGCTCCTTTTGCTGTATTCTTGATGTGCTTTTTCATTGACATGTTGTTGTCCAGGACGAAGCCTTGGGATTTTGCAGAGTTTGATAAAGTAAGAGAGCACTTTAAAGCATTTAGGTCGATGAGCCATTTGTGTATTGGAAGGTGGTTACTTTTAGGGGAGAAAAGAATAACTTCTGTCTTGATGGGGTTTAGCTTTAAGCGATTTGCGTAAATCCAGAATTGTAACTTGTTCAGTGTGTCGTTGAGATGTCGAATGTCAGTGGGTGATTTGATTTTGTAGTAAAGTTGGGTGTCATCAGCATATAGGTGGTATTTGATCTCTGCCTGTTTCAAGATGACCGTTAAGGGTTCCATAAAGAGATTGAAAAGGGAGGGGGATAGAATTGAGCCCCGAGGCACGCCAAGATTGATCCGAGTGGGTTTAGACAGGCAAGAGTTGATTTTGATTTGTTGCGAGCAACCGACTAATGAGCAACCGTACCATTTTAGTGCGGTGATGCGGACACTAGCACTAGCACTAAAAGGGGCTGCTATAAACAACACTGTCAACAACAAACAGTAAATACAACTATTAAAATATAGCGATCTGGAAAGACTATCAATACAAACTACACAATGAACATCCTGCTACAAAAATATACCTAGATTCCTCCTTCTTGCCAAGGACGGCTAGACTGAGGATCAACTGCACCTACTCTGCACACACACAGCAAGCACCAAATTACCCACTAGAAAGGAAAAACAAAATAAAAGTTGCACAGAAGGCACTACATTAAAGATCTTGCACAAATCTAAACGTGAACTTGGAAGACAAAGCATAAGCTAAATATGCTAAATTTATTACAACAGTACACAAAAAAAATCTTTCAAGAAGGTGCAGTCGGGCGTAGCTTTAAGGGGGTGTTTGGGGTGTGACACCCCCCAAGCAAATCCATTCTTGGCTTGAGAGTTTGGTCTGGGGCCCTGAGTCGGGTCTTGTATGTCTTTGTTGGTTTTGCTCATCGTCTTTGTTGGACTCAGAGGTTTTAACTTGTTACATTTTTTGAGCAGGAACTTAGACGGAGGCCCACTTAATGCAAATCAGTATTGACTTTTTTCCTCCTAGGAACAGTCCATTCTATACCTTGGTCATCTCATCCCTTCACCCTGTGGCATACTATTTTTTAGTTGAGAAATTTCAGATTCGCACCAACCGGCCTCCAAATATCACGGACTATGCAAAGCCCCTGAGGGCAGTGATACCGATTTGAAGTAAACCTTACAAAGCAGTTTCCTTACCAAAGACGTGCAACAAAATAGACTGCAGATGTATCCGTGCTGAAAGCGCAAGCAGGATTCCCCACCAAGAAAATCAAAAGCTTTGCATTACAATAATAGGAAAAAAAATATTACGGTCAGAAAAGCACAAGAGAAATAAAAAGGTCAATATTGCAAAACACTGAAGTCTGCTTAGGGGTAGCAGATGGGAATCAAAAAAGCTAACCTACCCCTCCAGGTGGGCACAAAGCAAAGGCAAAAAATTGGCGCCATTAGAGGGGAGCAACCCTTTCCCTAGGGGTAGCTCCCACCACATACAGAAAATCATTCTCTGGTGTTTAGTGCCTAACAAAATGGCCAGTCTGCCATGGGTGGGAAGAGGAGGTGAAAAACAAGGAAAACATAGGCCTCAATTGAGAGCGGGAACCCTGCCCAAGGTGCCACTCCTCTACATAAAAAAACCTTCCCTGGTGTCTAGTGGCTTCTGGTGCCATCCCTGGTGAATGCATGTGGCGGTGGAATCGCCTGAGAAGCGATGTTAAGGACATGTCTAGCACGCCCTTAGTACCTAGGGGCTAAATCAGTGAAACTCCACTCGGGATAGATCTGTATTTATGTTTCCTCCCCAGGATTCAAATTAGCAGTGCAAATATCTCTTGGGAGCTAAACAGGCTGGATCTCAAAGAGCACTGCAGGAAGTAATTAGAAGAGTAGATGCATCTAGGTTTGACTCCGTGCTTGCTAATGGGTTATTTTAAGGGCTTTAGCATGAGATTGTGCATTTACCTCATACTTGCTCACTGTCTGGGAACCTACGGGCAATGTGTTTTGTATGAGGGTACAGTAACCTAAAAAAATACAATTGATTTAAGTATTATTTATGTGGTACTCTGTGAAAGAGGAAACCTAATTGGCTTCTTCACATTCAAAGCATACAATATTTTAGTACCATGACTTGAAACAGGGCAGCTGTGAAATAAAAATGTTTCTCATACAGCTTTTGGGCTTATTCATGATTTTAACTTCACAATTAAATTTCAGGTAAAGCGTTGGGAAAGTCTACACCTGTTCCTGTACCATATGACAAGATTTTGAAAGACCCGTCTGCTGCTGTTGTGCTGGGTCTTCCAGAGGCAGTTGGCTTTAAAGATCCAACAAATTATGACGCACCCACGCTGAGAAGAATTTTGGAAAACAAAGCACACATATCCTTCATAATTAAAAGGTTAGCTAATGTCTGTAAAACGTTCTTGTTTGCTTGATTGGAGTGTCAATGTTTGTTAAGAGGAGCGGTTCTTAACCTGTGGACTAGGGTCTCCTGGGGGCATGCAGTGCCTACTAAGGGGTTCTCGACTGCTTAAATTAAATAAGATGAACAGATTAAAATCTATATAAATTAAGCAAAATGTAAAACTGAATATTTTCAAACTTTCTATAAATGTGAAGGAATTTGAAAATGGATAATAAAATTTAATTTGGTGTCCTTAGACTGATTCGTAGGAACAGTGCAAATGCATCAAACAGACTAATATAGTATGGCTTTAGTTGGGTGGCTTTAGTTCTAGGGTGGCTTTAGTTGAATTTAGAAAAGCCCCAATCTTTTCATTAAAATGAGATTTTTTATTTTATATTGGTTTGTGGATTAATTGCAATATTTAAACATTTGTGTATTTGTTTGAATACTCAATTCTGTGTTTTTGTGTATTGTTTTGAAGTTCCTGTCATTGAAATTGATTAATTCTGGGTTCCCGTCTTCTAGTAATGACTTAGTGAGGGGGCAGTAAAAATTCCAATAATGATTCGAATGGGGTCCCCAGATACCAGAAATGAATAAGTGGGCATCTACAGAAGTCAAAAGGTTAAAACCCACTGGTCTAGAGTGAAGTCACTTAATTATGCTCTTGGTATTCTGTAAACTTTGCTAAATGTTTTAATCTGAAAGAGACCCGTTAGTGACAGATTCCTTACCTTAGAATATCCCCAGGCGTCAAGCTGGATCCGGAAAGTTTTTGCGTAGCAGTACCCTTGCGCGTTGGTAGGCGGCGTCGTGCGGCTCCGCGTCCGTCGTCGGCATCGTGATCGCCGGGATGACGTCGCGGGCAGTATTTAGACGCCGCCCCTGCGCGCTGACGTCAGTTCTTCTTTTCCGCGCCAGTAAGCGCAGATCCGGGAAGAGCAGTGCCCTAGTCAATTTTTGACTACATTTTTGGTGATTTTTTCACTGTTTCTTTTCGAGTCTTCATCGACTCCTAGGTGTCGGTAGGGATGCCCGGCTTCAAGCCATGCGACGTCTGTGGTCGAATGATGTCGATCACAGACCCGCACTTAGTGTCTCTACTGTCTCGGCCGAGACCACGACACGAAGTCGTGCCCTGACTGCCGGGCCTTACACCCGAAGGCTTTGCGAGAGCGGTCTCGAAAGCTCCTCGAGGTCCGGCAGTCGGCTCCGCGCCGCACCAAGCCCCGGTCCCGTGAGAGGTCGAGGGGCCGGTCGCGGAGCCCCCGCCGGTCGTCTGAGTCCAAGTCTTCGCACTCCTCGGGTAAGTCAAAGCACAAGAAGTCTAAGAAGCACCATCGCTCTAAGACTTCGCCTCGCCGGTCTCGCGACTCGGCTGAGGCCCCTGTCGGCACCGTCCCCGCGGCTCCGGATGTGCCTGTGGCGCCGCCCCCGCATTACCCGTCCTTCCCGGGTTCGGGGGCGACTCCGGCCGAGATACAGGAATTCCTGTCGGCCATGGCCCGCCTCTTCGGGCCTCAAGGTCCCTCCGGTGCGCCTTCGGGCCCCGTGGGCCCTTATGGCGTTGCTCCGGCATCGCCGACGACTGCGGTCCCGGCGTCGCCTGTCCCGCCAGCCTTGATCTCGGCTCCGGCCCCGGCCTCGATCCCGGCTCCGGTGGTACCGCAACCCCGATCGACGCCGGTTGACCTAACCACGCCTCCGCCGGCGCCGATGTCCCCGGTGCTGTTCCTGGCGCCGCCCGGGGCTCCGGGCGGCGTCGTTCCCCGGTTCTCTCCGGTTCCGGACATGGAGCCGGACCGACGTCGCTCGACGCCGGCGCCGATGAGACCTTGGGTCCCAGATGTCCCTCCTCCTCCATATTTTGAACCAGAGGAGGACCAGGAGAGCTGGGAGGGGTCGGAAGACCCTCTCACACAGCAGTGAGAGTATGATCAGGACTGGGCAGAGGAACTTGGGGATGCCAGTGGTCTAGACACTTCCCCTGACACTGGCATGCTGTCTCCTCCCGTGGCTACGGAGGAGGGAGCAAATTTCGCAACGGTGTTGCGTAGAGCAGCTGGAGCTTTGCACCTCCAATTGCCTACTGTGGCTGTCAGGACTAATCTCCTTACCGAAGTGCTTCAGCCGGCAGCTTCCTCCTCGGAGACTGTGCTGCCGTTTAATGATGCACTGTCTGACGTTCTTTTGGGCACCTGGTCCAAGCCCACCACAGGGGCTCCTGTGGATAGGAACGTGGCCCGACGCCATCGCCCTGCTCCGGGCGACCCCTTGTTTCTCTCTCAACATCCCACCCCGAGAGCTTGGTTGTCCAAGCCTCTGCCTCCCAAACCGCCTTCCCTACCGCCCCTCCGGATAGGGAATCCAAACGCCTGGACCAGTTTGGGAAGAAGGCTTTTTCTTCCTCCAGTGCTGGCTTGCGGTCGGTGAACACCGCTTGCCTTTTGGGCCGATATACCCACTCCCTGTGGGATTCGGTGGCGGCTGTTTTGCCCCAGTGTTCTGAGGAGGTCCAGACACTGCTTACCCGCACCATTGCGGAAGGTAGGGATGCGGCAAAGTTCACCATACGTTGTGGCCTTGATACCGCCGACTCGCTGGGCAGATCGCTTGCAACGACGGTGGCGCTGCGTCGCCACGCCTGGCTGAGAACAACTGGTTTCTCGGGTGATGTCCAGAATACACTCATGGACATGCCCTTTGATGGAGTCGGTCTCTTTGGTTCCAAAGCAGACCATGCGCTGGAGCGTTTAAGGACTCACGGGCTACTGCCAAGTCCCTGGGCCTTTCTGTTGTGCGCCCTCCGCTAACCTCTGCTTTTCGCCCCTTTCGTGGCCACCGAAGGGGCGCCCAGTCACGTCCGCCGCCCAGCCACCGGCCGGCGCAGCAAGCGTCTTCGCGTGGCCGAGGACGTGGCTACCGCCGTGGCGGTTCGGGCAACCAGCGTGCGGGTCAGGCCACCAACTCCGCCCCGTCCGCGGCCTCCAAGCCCTCCTAGTCTTTCCTTTCAGGTGCACAGCACGCCAGTAGGGGGCAGGGTCCGCCATCACCTTCACCACTGGCGTGCCATCACCTCGGACAGGTGGGTCTTGGACATTGTCCGAAGGGGCTACTCCCTCCCCTTCGAGACCACCCCCCCAGCCATGCCACCTCAATTCCACCGCATGTCAGGGGATCACTTGGTGCTTCTGCAGAAGGAAGTCACGGCCCTATCTTGGACCTCCGGAACGTCAATCGCTTCCTCCAGAAGGAGAAGTTCAAGATGCTCACCCTAGCTCAGGTCTTGACTGCCCTCGACCCTGGAGACTGGTTGGTAGCGTTGGACTTGCAGGACGCTTATTTTCACATCCCCGTCCTGCCGGCCCACCGGCGTTACCTGCGGTTCACGGTAGGCCTCGAGCATTTTCAGTTCACCGTGCTCCCCTTTGGCCTTACAAGTGCCCCTCGGGTGTTCACGAAAGTGATGGCGGTGGTCGCAGCTCATCTGCGCCGGGCAGGGGTTCCAGTCTTCCCCTACCTCGACGACTGGCTGCTGAAGGCGGGCTCGTCCCAGGCAGTTGTCTCCCACCTCCAGACTACGGCCGAACTCCTGCACTCACTGGGGTTCTCCATCAATGTGCCGAAGTCGCATCTGATTCCTTCTCCACAGCTCCTTTTCATCGGAGCAGTTCTGGACACGACGCAGTTTCGGGCCTATCCTCCCGAACGGCGAGTCCGGGATATTCAGGCTATGATTCCGATCTTTCAGCCTTTATCCTGGGTTTCGGTACGGATGACCCTGAGGCTGCTGGGCCTCATGGCCTCCTGCATCCTGGTGGTCGATCATGCCAGATGGCATATGCGGGCTCTGCAGTGGGACCTGAAGTTCCAGTGGGCGCAGCACCAGGGCAACCTGTCCGATCACGTCCAGATCTCGGAGGGGACTGCAAAACAGTTGCAGTGGTGGCTCTCGAACCGGCAATGGGTCATGGGCAGATCCCTCTCCCTTCCCCAGCCAGAGCACACAGTTGTGACGGACGCGTCCCTTCTGGGATGGGGCGGTCACATGGGAGAGGCGGAGATCAGAGGCCTCTGGTCTCCGGCGGAGTCCCGGCTCCATATCAACCTTCTGGAGCTCCGGGCGATCCGACTTGCACTCAAGGCATTCCTTCCCTCTGTCAGGTGTTCACAAACAACACTACCGCCATGTGGTACTGCAACAAACAAGGCGGGGTGGGGTCGTGGACCCTCTGTCAGGAGGCTCTGCGCCTCTGGACATGGCTGGAACATCAGGGCATGTTCCTGATGGTTCAACACCTAGCAGGTTCCCTGAACGCCAGTGCGGACGAACTCAGCCGCAGGTGCATGATGGATCACGAATGGCATCTTCACTCGGAAGTGGCGCAAGGACTCTTTCTGCAGTGGGGAGAGCCTTGGTTAGATCTATTCGCCACCGAAGAGAACGCACAATGTCATCAGTTCTGCGCGTTGGAATTTCCAAGGCGGCACTCGCTCGGCGACGCTTTTCGTCGCGAGTGGAGTTGCGGTCTGTTGTACGCCTTTCCGCCTATACCACTTCTACCCAGAGTGTTGAAGAAGATTCAGCACGACCGGGCCCAAGTCATCCTTGTGGCTCCGGACTGGGCTCGAAGAGTTTGGTATCCCGAGCTACTCAGTATGAGCGTCGATCCCCCGATCCGTCTGCTTCTTCGGGAGGATCTTCTGTCGCAGCAGCAGGGGACGGTCCTCCACCCGAACGCGTCCAGCCTCCACCTGCTTGCGTGGAGATTGAGCGGCGGCAGTTGATTCCTTTCGACTTGCCTCCCGAAGTTTGTGATGTGATTCTGGCAGCCAGGCATCCCTCCACTAAGGTGGTATACACCTGCAGGTGGAACAAGTTTGTGGCATGGTGCACAGCAAAGGCTGTGATTCCCCTCTCTGCCCCTCTTTCTGAGGTTCTTCTGTTCCTTCTTTACCTGGCCCAACAGGGTTCTGCCCTGGGTACCATCAAGGGCTATCTTTGTGCCATTTCGGCCTTCCTCAGGCTTCCTGATCAGCCCTCCCTTTTCAAGTCCCCTGTTAACAGGTTTCTAAAAGGCATTACATACCTCTTCCCTCCTGTTCCGTTTGTGATGCCTCAGTGGGACTTGAACTTGGTTCTTACCTTTCTCATGTGCGCTCCCTTTGAGCCTCTACATAACTGTCCTCTTCGTCTTCTGACTCTGAAGACAGCCTTTCTGGTGGCCATCACCTCCGCTCGGCGGGTGAGTGAGCTCCAGGCTCTATCATGCAAACCTCCCTTTCTGTCTGTCCATCCAGACAAGGTTGTTCTTAGGACGCGTCCGTCCTTCTTGCCAAAGGTGGTTACTGCCTTCCACATTGGGCAGACCATCACTTTGCCCACCTTCTTTCCGCCTCCGCATCCTTCCAGAGAGGAAGAGAGGCTCCACCGTCTGGACCCAAAACGTGCGCTTTCTTTTTATATCAACCGCACACAACACTTCCGGGTGGATGACCAGCTCTTTGTTGGCTACGTGGGCGCCAAAAAGGTCGGGCGGTGCACAAGAGAACCATCTCCCGCTGGGTAACCTTGTGTATCAAAGCCTGCTATTCTTTGGCTAAGAAGGAGCCTCCTGTTGGGCTGCGTGCCCATTCCACCAGGGCAACGGCTGCTACCACGGCTTTAGGCCGCGGTGTTCCGCTGCAGGATATCTGTCAGGCAGCTACGTGGGCCTCGCTGTACACATTTACTAAGCATTACTGCCTTGACAGTCAGGTCCGGAGGGACGGCTTCTTTGGCCGTTCTGTCCTCCGGGACTTCCTTGTCTGATCTTTGTTCGCAGACCCACCACCGGGGTTGGTATTGCTGGGGTATCTATTCTAAGGTAAGGAATCTGTAACTAACGTGTCTCTTTCAGATGCAGAAGTTACTAACTTGTGTAACGATATATCTGTAAGAGACAGTAGTTAGTGACAGATTCCTTACCGCCCCACCCATCCTCCCCGTTCTGCGAACTGATTTCTAGGGTTAAGGACATCCCTTTCAGGGCCCTAGTATTTTTCAGACACCTATGTCAGCTTCTTGCATGGCTCTGCGTTCCTGGCGCGGAAAGTCGTGTACAGAACTGACGTCAGCACGCAGGGCGGCGTCTAAGTACTGCCCGCGACGTCATCCTGGCGATCACGACGCCGACGACTGACGCGGAGCCGCACGACGCCGCCTACCGACGCGCAAGGGTACTGCTACGCAAAAGCTTTCCGGATCCAGCCTGACGCCTGGGGATATTCTAAGGTAAGGAATCTGTCACTAACTACTGTCTCTTACAGATATATCGTTACACAAGTTAGTAACTTGTGCTTTATGTATTATTTTTTTTAACCTGTTAGCCACACTATGGTGGTGGAAAGGCCGCTTTCTCCAGACCAGTCCAGGGCAGTTTTGCAGGATCAGTAAAGTCAATTTAGTGTGCTTTGGGGGGTGGGAGGGTTGGTGAGACATCAGTCCGTGTTGTGGCCATGGTGTCCTTAGAATGGGAAGGTAATTGTTAGTTTCCACATGCCCAGAAAAGATCCGGGAGGATCAACAGCCCAGGGCACCCCAAAAACACAGGTTTCTGGTGGTACTGCCCCTAAACAGAGGATACAGAGGCCCTCGAGATGAGTAAGGGTTAGGAGATGGATGCCATTCACAGTGGGGAGACCAGAGGGCTAGGGGTTACCTTCTCTGACTAGTGAGGACCCCAAGTCTTTAACTGGTGTGGTCTCTTCTGGCCTGAAGTCACTGTGACAGGAAATATGGGACGTGTGCCAGACAGACTCCTACAAGACAGTGGTTTACCCTAGAGGGGGACTGTGCCCCAACTGCCCCACCCCCAATCTCCCTACACTGCCAGGCACATGCTCAATCCCAGGTTACAGACCGTGAGGTGGCTGAAGTGAGAATTGTAGCAGAGTGTCTGCAACCTGAGGTTGTAGCCCACCACTCTTTGTCAAGATGCCAATAGGACCTCCTGGGCAAGTGGATGACTCCTAGCTAGCCCAACGACTGGAAGTAAGGCCTACACCAGGTACCAAATTGGAGCATCCACCTCTCAGAGAATGGCTAGGGGCCTGCTTCCTGACACTGACTATTGTCCATGGTGTTATGTTTCATACAGGTACCCCGATATAGGCTCAGGTAGTAACTAAACCGTACACCTATATTTCCCCTGCCATTACACTACATAACTGTTCTTGGTACTGACCTTTTACCTAGTTACGCTATTGCTTAAATGACGTGGGGTTTTCTCCGAAAACTAGCCTCAATCATTATGCCTGAGGATTCTTGGAATCTCAGCAGGACTACCATCACCTGCAAAATAACTATGTATAAGGGTCATTCCTTCCGTCATCCTAGTCCAACATGACACAGCAAGGTAGATCCCCTGAGGATACCACTTTGGGTATATAAACACCATATCTTTGCTGAAGCGGGGAGTGGAGAAAAAGGACTTCCATGCTGACACACTGACGCGAGACGCTGAGGTTCCTGCACGCAGACACTCCAGCTCGCAGTGGTTTGACATCCTTCGCGGGGTGTCCATCTCGAGACCTAGACAGGGTCCCACAGTCTCTCACTTCAGGTAATGGGGTTGGCTTTATCCTAGGGGGATTCTTGGCTCTACACCTACCTACATACATGCTAGGTACACATAGGTACATCTCAGTAGGGTTGCATCGTAGGAGTACGCCTTATTATTGTCATGTATTTTTATACCTGTCAGTATTCATTGTTTTAGCACTATGGTAGGAATCTACCAACCTTTTACTCTATTGGTGCTTATAATCATTTATATCGGTTTCTGTCTTATGGTTGTTTCAGAACACCTATTTTACGCTAGAATGACGCTGGTTCAATAAATGCTTATTGAAAACGTCCCCACCGTTTATTCTGTGTATTTATCTGAGACGTAGTGAGCACAAGTGACTGAGCGAAAAGTACTGTACTGTTTCCACGATTCTGAGGGATCAGGGTTGTCATGTTCGATAGTTGCCAGAGACTATTCACTCTTTGGTAAGAGGAGCTCATAGAGGCACTGTGAGCTATCAGGACTACAGACTAACCTATCCTGTGGGGGTATCTGGAATCAGTCTGGATACCAATCCCATAGTTTACGTTGTCTAAATGCACAGATCCTATATAGATTTATAGGAACTACACGACATGGCACCGCCAACGTTGGTTTGGTTCTTATTTAACGGTCAAATCTGAGTAGTTCAGTCGTGCTGTTCTCAGAGACCCATACTCATATTTTATCCAGAGACGTCTGGAGTGGGAAGGGAACAATCCGCCACAGCTGAGTAGGCATATCCTATGTATTGGCTGTAGGTTTATCAAGCTTGAAGGATAAATAGTTCCCTGTTGTGCATAAAACCTTATCTCAGTTTCCTTGAAACTTTTTCAACAATGACTGAAGAAGACGCTGCACCAGCATTACGTGCGAATGCAGCAAGGGAGGAAGAGCAGGAAGGTGCTATAAACATTTTAGAAAATGTCAGAACTGCCCTTACTTTAAAACTAGCAGAATATGGAGTCACAGCTAGGGTGGGACAGTAATGTTCGTGATTGAGGCACACAAGTCATACAGAACAGAGGTATTCAATTCATGGATCAAATTCCCACCAGCAGATGCACACACACATACGTTTCATTCTTACACTGAAGATGAAATACCAGAAGAATATTATCCACAAGAGGACATTGAAGTTCCGCTCACCTACCAGGGGCACATAAACTGGTTTAAAGGCGCCCTCCCACATACAAAAGAACAAGCATTGAAAATGCAATAGGTCTCGCCTTTGATTAAGTTAAAGCCATTTGCTTTGCTAATGGTATTATATAGCAAAGCAAATGGCTTTAACTTAATCAAAGGCGAGACCTATTGCATTTTCAATGCTTGTTTGCAGTGGCACCAGTTACGCCCCAGGCGACCAGATACCTTATCGCTTCGTGCCACCTGTTACTGGACACAGATACAGGAATAGTGGTGAGTCCTTGCATGGGGAAATACCTCCCCAATCTTCCCGGCCCTCTAAATCCACAAGCCAGCAAGAGGCTGTGGCGTAATGGCCAGAGCTGCTGACTTTGGAGCTGGGGAGCCAGGTTCGAGTGTGGGTGTGGTCTCAACTTCCTGTGATTCTGTGAAGTCATTTAATCTCCCTGTGCCCACTAAAAAAAATGTGTCCTTGTGTAATGTAACTGGTGCTCGTGTAAAGCGCCCTTGTACCTTTGGGTCGAGTGTGCGCTGTATAAAACTGCAACAAAATAAACTCCTGGTCCGTTCAATAGCTGTATCACCTTCACCAGCTCAAGGGACACCCTTCTACGTCACTTTCTCAACATCTGCGACCATTCGAATCAGATCCTGCTCTCCACGTTTCACCGGAAACGGGGGCACTCGGTGGCTTCCAACAATGCACCTCACCACTTCTGAGAAAGTGGTTTGCCGTCCCGGCCCGTTCTGTCTGAGTTTGAGGGGGTGGCAACCCAAAGTAAATAAAAGGACCCTTTCCGGCCGGGGTGCCATTTCCTGGCTGCACTTAAAATGTTGGCTTCGGCGGGTTTAAAAACAAAACAAACAAGTCTGACTTATGGCGTAACATGCAGGTCCAGCTCAACATTTCATGATTTCGAGGTACATGAATTGACAAATTACATTCATTGTGGCGTAGTGGCCCGAGCTGCCGACTTTGGAACTGGGGAACTAGGTCCGAGTCTCTGCGTCAGCTCCTGTGATTCTGGGCAAATCATTTAATCTCGCCATGCCCACAGAAAATGAACGTGACCCCACCTCCCCCCCTGTAATGTAACTGGGGCTCCTGTAAAGCGCTCCAGTACCTTTGAGTTGAGTTCGCGCTATATACAGCAGCAAAAAACAATTTAACCCGCTGCGTAACTCTGGATAAATGTAAAAATTCAAGCCATCTTTGCACGATGCACGTGTGCACGCCTGTAGCCTCTTGGCTGCGACTGTGTGCCCACTGCACACGTGGCTTTGCCATTCGGTCATGTTTTATTTGGCCCTTGTAACTTGTAAACCCCCAAGGCAGGGCCCACTTTTAAACAATTTCTGTGGGGTTTAACAGATGTCCTGCACCAGGCTCTGTTTACTGTGGGGCCTCACAGTGAGATGGGGGGGAGCGGTGTTAGCAGCAGGGAATCTGGAGGGGGAAATTACTCCGAGGCGCTGGTGCTCCGCTCCTAATGGGGGGGTCAGCGGTGAAATACTGTAACCAGACACTGAGCCCCCCTGAGGCCCTTTCTATGCCAAGGGCCCCTCCCCCTCTCTGATTGTCTGGGGATCAGCAGGGTTAAAGCGGCCCACGGGTGAAGATTTAGGGCAAAATAATTAACTTTTGCAGCTTGGGAAGCGTTACCACATCTACATAATAAAACCCGCGACAATTCAAAACTCTGCACGGTCTATTTAAAGAGAAGCTTGCCTCTTGCTTGTTAATTACCTGATACAAAAAACAAGCATTTGCAATGCAATTGGTCCGATTGCATTGCAAATGCTTAAGTTTAAAGCTGAGCGCGGCGCCGCTTCACGGACACTGCGCTCGTTAAAAAAAATATATATTTCTTAACTTTAACACTGAGCGCGGTGTCCTTGAAGCGGGCGCTGCGCTCAGTCTTAAAGTTAAGAAATATATAAATAATCCGAGCGCGGTGTCCGTAAAGCGGCGCCGCGCTCAGTTTCAAAGTTAAAAAAACCCAAAACAAACACAAACAGATAGCGTACATACAAAAAGAAACCTATAACAACAAAGTAGCGTAATAATAAGAATTGAATACAAAGTAGCATACAATGCATTCCACACAAACGCATGCAATTGTTTAAAAAAAAAAAAAGTGCAGCAAGCTAATAATAAACCTACTGTGTCACGCCGCCGGTGAGAGATCCAATCCCGCTAGGCGTGGCTAAAAGGAGACAGGTTGGCAACAAGGAGGGATTGACATGCCTTCGGTGCAATCATTGCACTGCCTTTGGCATAATTCGTGACGCCAAACAACGCGCACAAATGAAAACTGAAGGCGGAGCTGGGACACGGCTTCGGGAATCGTATCGATTCCAAGAAGCCCTCGTATGACGAGAGCAGCGCATGCGCTGCTTACGTCAGGCCGAGACCTAAAAAGTGAGACTGCAACTAAAATAACATCACAAACACTGAACGCGGTTATGGGTAAAATGCCCACTAAGCGTGAACAAATGCCATTCTGGATAGCTCACTGTTAGAAATGGGATTTTTGGTAGGCTAGCGCATGTGCCAAAGCCAGGCAGAAACCACCACTCTAGTCAGGATAAGAGAGTTACACTCCTAAAATAACCCCTGCTCACCCCCTTGGTAGCTTGGCACGAGCAGTTAGGCTTATCTTAGAGGCAGTGTGTAAAGCATTTGCACATAACCAACAGTAATACAGTCTAAGCACTACAAAAGGACACCACACCAGTTTAGAAAATATCCAATTTTTTTATATACTTAAGACAAGACCAACAAGCATTGGCATAGCCAATAGGTCTCGCCTTTGGGACCTTATAAGTGCTTAGTTATTCAGCACAATATCCTTGGTGCAACAACATCAACTGTTGCTTGGCTAAACACTTATAAGGTCCCAAAGGCGAGACCTATTGGCTATGCCAATGCTTGTTTACTAAAGAATCTGCTTGAAACATGCGAGAGAGGAGCTTAAACGGAACAAAAAAGGATGAGGCTAAATGAGGGTAGACTAATAAAAGTACTCTCTTGTAGGATTTATATTTTCTGTTTTTTTTTTTTCCAATAGTTTAGTACTTTGAAGCAGTAGGCGGAAACTAACGAGTTTGGGTACAGGGAGTTGATTATTCAAATTACGTTCGTACATTATCTGAACCCATTAATACCGTACGCTTTCGGGAGAACTCCCATAGCTTTTTTATTATGTTTACAAATTCAATTGCACCCACAAAAAAAGCAATATAAGCATGCACAATGACATTACCATCATATAAAAAGTTAATAATGAACAGGGTGCAATTGTCACAGTATGCTCAACTTCAACTGGTTGTGTGCAACTTGTGCATGTGCAATTATTACACAGCTGAAAAAAAGGGGTTTAAATGGGCAGTTAGAGAAAATGAACCAGGTTTTTTTTAAATTTGCAGTTTTATATAGCGCGAACTCGACCCGAAGGTATTGGAGCGCTTTACACGAGCACAAGTTACATTACACAAGGACATTAATTTTTTGGTAGGCACATGGAGAGTAAGTGACTTACCAACATTCACAGGATGTTGGGCCGGCGCCGAGACTCAAACCTAGTTCCCTGGCTCCAAAGCTGGCAGCTCTGGTCGTTGGGCCACATCCTCTTAAGTAACGTCAGGTTGTTTTATGCTCCATATTACGGGCAGTCGGTTGGTGATCTCAGATGCCAGCATGCGGGGGCTGCTTGAGCGGATTCCAGAATTGCACCAAACATGAACAGGTCTGGGATAAGCTTATCAATTTTTCTTTTCGACGTGCAGGATCATGGATGGCGTGCAAGACAGGACAAAATTGTACGTGTATACTGTGTTAAGGTCTGATGCGAACGCTTTAATAGCTCAGCTTCACACTGTCATTCTGTGTGATCTCCGGTATTTGACTCAGAGATTTTAGTACTCGGTGCTCAGAAATAAAGTAAGTCGCCTCGCCTTGCCCTAATGCACCAAGCACCTAATGGAGTAAGTTTACAAGCATCACTTCGTAGACTCCACAATTTGCTGCGTGTGCTCCTCGTCTGCTCCTGAATAGGAATATTGGGAACTCAAATGCAATTGTTACACTGCGGGAGATGAACCGCATTAGACCTTCTTGGTCGTTTAATCGTCCAAACAATTCTGCATCTTATATGACATGACAGTGATGGCAGAGTACACTACGTTGGATTCCAAGACAATGGAGCCCGTCTCCAATTGTTACAACTACTTAAAGCGGACGAGGTATCTGATGTGCATATGACACGGAACTAACTCCAATATTCTGCTATGCTGGGTCAATGTATCTGCATCCGTCAATATACGAGGGCTGAGGCACCCAGAATGGGTGGATGGTTAATAGTCACAACTAGGTCATCTATAGCAGTAATGATATCATGCAGCACTAAAGATTGCAGGTCTGCAGAGTCTAAGACTATAAATAATAGCTGCCTCTAAGCATAACGTCCGTATAGACGGAAAGATGGGAAACATTTCCCGAAAAGTAAACAATGGCGCGAGAGAGAACCGGGGGAGAGTGAGCACGGCAGCGTGGCGAAGGCGAACGCGCTAATTAAAAACAGATGGTGACATGACCCCGAACAGATGGCGCCCCTGCTCGTAACCGCAAGCCGCAGGCAGATACATTCCCTGGGAAAGGTGGGACATGCACCCGCCTTTGCCCAATTGCGTGCTGTCTTTGTATACAGCTTGCCTACCTCCGCAATATTGCGGTGCCATGCTTCAGGATGGTTTCTGGGACAAGCTAAAATCTGATTGCCAAGGAAAATCAAGTGATAGAGATTTTGGTAAAATTAGAACGCCTAGGCCTCCGTGGATATGTGTCATTTCTATGGAGTATAGGGAAGGATTGTTCACTGAATTTACAGAGGAGAGTATATTATTCTACCTAGTAATTAAGATTTAACAGATGGACGCAAAAGTGATAAGGACAAATATTTGTTATACTACTTGGCAATAGGTATCACAGATGCCTATACATTTATTTGGGCAAGTACTTTGCCTTCAGATAAGGAGAAGAGGGTAAGCAAAATAATCCAGTTGTTGGCCAGCTCAGTATCTCACACTCTTTTCAGGCAGTCAATTACGTCTATATATTCCATTTCTTATAATATAACAAGAGTCTGAGTTAGTAAGGATGAATTGTAGATGTCAAAGGTAGACTGTTGGCCTCATTGAATGCATCTAGCGCAGGCAGTAGATTTAGGCAGACAAGAGTTGAGTTGAAGGGACAGCCACCGAGGCATCCGTCAGATCACACATTCCTTTGTCTATTTTATGGGTTGAGTGATGATATAACCCTCCCCTTTCCAATAGATCAGCAGAGCACTGAAGGTTTAATGGCTAGTCACTTCATAGTTCAGCAAGCCAAGACCATGTATCGTAATAGCTTGGCTACTTCAGTGCTGTTAGGAAAACATCTTTCAGGAATAGAGCTCTTGGGTTTTGTCAAAGCGTGAACGTTTTCGAGAAACCGGTGAAAAAATGAATGTGTCCTTCTCTAACGAAACTGATGCTCATGTAAAGCGCTCTGATACCCGATGTCTCGGGTCTAGTTCGCGCTATATAAAACTCTAAAATAAAAAAAAATATCATAGCTATGTGTATGTAAGAATTTCATACTGACAAGAATAAAACTAAGTTTGTTGTAAAAGTAGTTTGGTAGCGTTCGCTCTCAAAGCAGGATAAATACATAAATCAAAACAGTTACTTGATTGACATCAATTACAAGAGCCAGACACCTCGCTACATGAATCAGGTTTTTCCTTTGTTAAAAACTGAACCGAAGAAGAAAAAGAATTTACAACAATTGATGCAACATGGTTCGAAAATGCTTTCCTCCATTTTCAACCAGGATTAAATACCTTTAGTTCCTGAATTAAACGTGATAAATTCCATATTCTGCTACCAACAAACATAGTGCAATCACTGGTTCCACCTGTGCAAACTTTGTTCACAGGCCCAAAAATTCATAGATTAAAGGAAAAAAGGATCAAAAATAACTTAACTTCAGCTATCAGAGACACTGTAATACAGTTTGAAGGAAAGGGACACATATGGTGTTCCTTGGCGATTTCAGGGTGCGATTTCTGTACATATTAGCCTTCATTTGAACGCTCAAGAATGCGCACAAGTTGAAGAAAGGAACATCACTGACTGCAAATGTTAAAACTTATCTGAGATAGTTACATTTTATTTTACATTTTCTCTCCTGCTCACTAAAATAAATGAATTTCGTATGGCATTAACATTAAAGACAAGCGCGGACGCGTGGCGGCAAAAGTGAAAGCAGCTGCAGCGTCCCGCGAGTGGTGCGCGCGCGCTCGTGTGAAATCTGACACAACAGATGGCACTCTGCGCGCCGCTGCTCGTAACCGCAAGCCGTAGGCCTTTTCACACGCATGTGCGTGTGAAAAGTCCAGAGCGTTTCCAGGAGGTCGTTTTCCTATAGCAGCGCATGCGCGCTGCGCTCGACCTAAAAACGATAAAAATCCACAATATAGTACTTAAAAATCTTCAGTTATCAAAATATGCTTGAAAAACAGTTCCTTGATGTCGATAGCTCCGTCCGGGGCTATCACGGCGTTGTGAACAAACCAATCCAAACAGTTCTGGCTGACCGCGGCGTCGCGGGCCAGCTATGGTGTCGGGAAGACCCGCAAACAGTACCTTTTAGAAATGCAGGGCGTCGGCGACCTCTCGTTGAGCTTCCGAAAGCACGGCGTCGGTTCAGGAGGTCGGTGCAGGAGTCGTCGGGGCCCTCGAAGTCGCACGTGTTGCAGATCGAACTCCTCTCTGTTGAAGTCAGGAGCGCTGGCGTCGGGTGCTGCAGTGCGAAGTGCAGCGGTGCGGCGTGCGGTGCCCTCAGGTCGCGGTGTGAGCAGCGGCTCGGTGGCGGCGTCAGATGGCGTCGTCGGTGAGACCAGGGTCGCGGTGCGAAGTGAATGCGGTGCTCGTCGCGGTGCTGGCAGGTCGTGGTGCAAGCAGCGTGGTCGTCGTTGCTGAAGCGCTGTTGGCTGACGAACGGGAGTCAATGGCGCCGGTGTCGGTAGGCCAAGGCTGCGGTGCGGGATGAGGGCGGTGTGTCGTGTAACTTTACGAGCGGGGCCCTCGAACCACGGTGCAAGCAGCGGCGTAGATTTCGGCGTGGAGCGGCGTCGGGGATACCAAGGCGTCGTCGCGGTGCGGAGTGCGGTGCCCTCAGGTCGCGGTGCGAGCAGCAGCTCGGTGGCGGCGTCAGCAGGCCTCTTCGGTGAGACCAGGGTCGCGGTGCGGCGGTGCCCTCTGCGGTGCCTTCAGGACACGGAGTCGGCAGCGGCGTCGTCGACTTCGTCGGGTTGCTTTTTCTTCTGTTGCAGCACAAAACACACAGTCCCCAGTGCTGAGGGCAGAAGAGCTTGAAGTCTTTGTTGTTCCTGAGACTTCTTGAACAGGGGGCAAGCTCTACCTCAAGCCCTTGGAGAAACTCACAAAAGTAGATTGCAGAAAGTTCCGTCCAGTCCTTTCACTGCCCAAGACAGAAGCAGCCACTGCAGGCCAACATAGCAAAGCAGACCGCAAAGTGGTAGTTCCTCCTCACAGCTTCTCCAGCTCTTCTTCTTGGCTGTCTTCTTGGTCCAAAAGAGTTCTAAAAGTCAGGGGTCTGGGCCCCAATATTTATAGCCCAAAATCCTTTGATCTCTTAGGCAGAGAGTGTCTGTGCCCAGCCAGAACCAGTTCAGCCTTCTCTGGGGTGACTTCCTGGCAGGAGGTGGAGACGGCATGGTCAGAGGCAGACAAGGCCCTTTGAGGTGCAAGGAAATCTCCTCCTCCTTCCCCAATTGCAGCCCAGGTCTATTCGGCCCTTTCCTGACCCACCTAGACTATCTGGAGCCACTCCTGCTCCCCAGCCTTCTGTCATCCAAAACCCAGACAGGCAATCCACATTCCAGCAGAGGCACACGGGATGACTGAGCAAGAAAATACCTACTTTCTAAAAGTGGTATTTTCAAACTCAGAATGTAAAAATCACCTTCACTAAAAGATGCATCTTTAGATTCTGAGTTCAGGCATACTACACTTTATTTTCCTACCTAATTCCCCGGGCCAGTTAAGTTTATAAGATGTTATGAACAAACTCCCCATTCTGTCCTATGGGGAACAGGTAGCCTTGCAATAGCGAAAAACGAAATTGGCCGTAATTCACTATCAGGACATGCCACACACACCAGGGCATGTCCTACCTTTCACATACACTGCACCCGGCCCACAGGGGTATCTTGGGCCTACCTTAGGGGTGGCTGACATGTAAGAAAAGGGAAGGTGAGGGACTGGCAAGTGTGTGCACTGGCCAAGTCGACATGGCAGTTACAAACTGCGCGCAGACTCCGCAATGGCGGGTCTGGGTTACCTTTTCAGGGCTACTCACGTGGGTGGCACAATCAGTGCTGCAGGCCTGCTAGTAGCATTTGATTCACAGGCCCTGGCACACTCAGTGCACTTTACTAGGGACTAACAAGTAAATCAAATATCCAATCATGGAAACACCAATCCATAACACAATTTACCACAGGAGCACTTGCACTTTACCACTGATCAGCAGTGAGAAAAGTGCGCAGAAACACTACGCCAGCAAAAACAGAGTCAAAACCGGGAGGTCAGAAAGCAAAAACTCAGGGGAAACACGCCAAAAGATGCCAAGTCTAACAATCACACAGTTAGAGGCAGTGTTTCCAACACACAGGCCCACAAGAAAAACACAGAATGCTGCTATTTGCTTGCCAATGGGGATAGCTCCCCCGATAGAGGACTGTACCACATGGGGTACAGTTTTCGCTGCAATATATACCAGAGCACATGGTATTCCCTCAATAGCAGTGATACCAGACTTATTAAAACAAATACAAAATGAGTATGGTGCAGAACCTGCTCTGAACTTGGAGATGAAATTGTTTGGCAATTTTGCCCAGGTATCTGCGATTATGTTAGCAAACATAAAAGGGGAGGCAGCAGCGGTGGCTATACGCCAATGTTTGATGGATTTCACTCCTGCATAGCAGGAGAGGGAATTACCTAAAATTATTGAAGACACATATGCCGAATTAGGTAGAGATAATTTGGGGGCTAGAGCAACAAAACCTAAAGATATAACCTTAGAAATAGAGATAACCTAAAAAAAAACGACAGGTCTCCGGATACTGATATATGTTCCTCTTGTTCCTTCCAGGGTTCATCAAAAAACTCAGAGAGGGAAGGGCGGTCAGAACACAGACAAGAAGAGCGTATGAAGTCCAGAGACACGCAGCGCACTTCAAATTATACTTCCAAAAAAGAAGATAAACCAAAATTAAAACCTCAATTTAAAAAGAAGGTGGTAGCAGGTCTTAAAGTTGGACATGCCCAGAATTCTGAGGACTCAACTTTTGAACGGGGAATGGGCTCGGACGATGCTAGACAGTGCAGCAGAAGTAACAATAGCTTGCCAGAACCTGATGGAATCTCTGGTGACAGCGGAGTTGAATGAACATATCACGGTTGAGACACCTGCTACGAGGGTTCGTGTCCCACATAGGTTACATGAAATAACACTCCAAATGGAGGGGGACAAACCCAGAAAAATTAAAGGTCTCTTTTGGGAGAACCTGACTTATGGATATGACATCCTTTTGGCTGAAAAAGATTGGCCGCCTGAGATAGTTATGGAGTGCCCAAAGGGAGAAACGGTAATTTTACCGGCCTTTTCCGACCTCGTTCCAGTATTCTTAAAACATTCATACGCGCAGGAGTGGGCAGTAGCACTTCCTCCAGCATTATATCCCAACCATGTTGGGTGGGATGTTGAGTCACCTCACCATGTAATCCCAGTAAAAACTACTCCAACTCCACAAAGACAGTATCCAATAAAACAAGAAGCGAAATAACAAGTCAGGGAGATCTTAGATCAACTTGAATACCAGGATGTAATTGAAACTTGCATCTCTTCAATGAATAATCCTTTGTTTCCTGTAATGAAACCCGATAATTCATACCGTCTAGTTTTAGACTACAGACAACTGAACACATGCACAAAAATATTTGCAGTACAGAATGCACATAGTGGCGCATTAATGTATAACGTGCGGAAAAAATTCAAAACATTAGATGTCTCAAATGGATTTTTCTGCCAAAATATAGCGCCTGAAAACAGATATTTGACAGCATTCTCAGCCCTCGGTTCTCAGCGTCAATTCTGTAGACTGCCCCAAGGGGATTAGATTAGCCCCAGGTTGTTCTCAGCTCGGGTAACTGAGTTACTTCAAAATAATTTTGGGGTTCGTCTTTGAGGGCTACAAATTCAACTTTAAAAATCAAAAATAGCCCACCTCAATGTCCTATTTTTGGGATATGAGCTTTCAAGTTAAGATAAAAGCCTGGCAGCTAACTTTTTAGAACGGTGTGCGCTGCGCCAACCTTCTAAATCTTTGAAAAATTTACAATCCATATTAGGATTCCTAAATTTTGGCAGAACTTACATTTTAGATTACGCAGAAAAAGTAAAACCTTTCTATGACCTAATAAGACCTGATTTTTTTTAGTTCGACATTGGACACTGGAACACACAGAAATCCTTAGTTCCTTACAAGCTGACATGATCGCTTCCAAACACCTACACACACGTATAAACACCACAAATTTGGTGATCCGTGTTATAGCGGGTCAATCAAGGTACACTTACCTAACTTTCAAGGAAAGCGAAACAGTACCTATAGCATTTAAATCACACTTGTACACAAATGCAGAAATGCATTTTGCTTCAACAGAAAAAAAATTCTGACAGCAGTATAGACTGCTGTAGTGAGAGAGAGAGAGAGCACAGGCTCATGGGGAAATTATAATTGTCGTAACTCCAGTACCAGCCTTAGAGGCTGTTACAAAGGCAAGCGTCCCAAATGCTAAAGCTTTACATTCAAGATGGATACAATGGGCTAATTCTCTCACTGCAGCAGATGTAGATTACAAATTTGACTCTACACTAAAAACAGAAGCATTCCTGCAATACGAACAAGAATGTCCTCTCCCGAATGAAATAATGCCTCTAGATCAGTATGAGTATATTATTTATACTGACGGATCTGCTCAGCCGGAAATAGGAAGGAAACAACAATACAGCTCCGCGTGTGCGATTGTGAAGGGTCGTATGCAGGAAGGCAAGTTCCATCCTAGCAGTACGAAGACGCAGTCTCTAGGAGACTGCGCAGCTGGCAGAATTAAAATCCCTGTTACCGGGACTGATAAATACGGAACGAAAATTCCCCACACTGATTGTGTGCGATTCGTTTTACTGTGTCCAGTCATACAATGAATATCTTCACTATTGGGGTCAGAATGGGTTTAAAGACTCAACAGGTTGCACAATCAAGCATAAATTGCTATGGGAACAGGTAGCTGAGTTAAAAAATGAACTACCACGAGCTCACGTGATACACACGCTGAGTCAACGTGATGGCGTTCACGTTGAAGGGACTTCATTGGCTGATGAAGATGCAAAAGGGGCAGTACGAACTGCTGCCACAGCTGCAATCACTCATTCTAAAATGAAAATAGACGGAGACATAATGGTAGCTGTAATTGCCTCACGCAAAAGAACAGCTCAGCTGTACCAAAGAAATGTCCACTCAAGCACTCCTACAAGTTAGATGCAAATAATATTCTGTATGATCAAATTCCTGGAGTGGGGGATAGAGTAATACCAAACATGGATCGCAGATTAGGCTTGATACTAGCTGCACACGAGGGTCTGGGTTCTGCACATGCAGGAGTTACCGCAACAGTTTCTTTACTGAAACAACGCTATTGGTGGCCAGGGTTAACTAAACAGACAAAGAATTTTGTCCTCAAGTGCGACATGTCAGCAGATGAAGGGTTCCACTGTGGCACGTCCATCACAGACACCGTTATTGATATCAGACAGACCACTCGCTTGTGTCTGTTTGGACCACTGCGGCCCCTACAATCAGATGGGGCATACAAGTATATCTTGGTGGCAGTGGATTCATGCTCTAGATTCCTGTGGGTTTGGCCCCAGCGCTCGGCTGATGCTCAAACTGTTATAAAAGATTTGCGAGTCTTCATAGGGACATACGCAGTTGACACATTACACTCTGACTGTGGCCCCGCGTTTAGCTCTAGGACTTACAAGGAAGCCATGGGAAGTTTGGGTGTTGCACTGCGGTACTCCTCTCCGTACCATCCCGAGGGAAATTTGGTCATGGAGTGGAAAAACCGGAACTTAAAGCAATCTTTAACAGCAAGGGTATTCGGTTCGGGTGGTAGTTGGGTCAATCACTTATATGGGGTCCAGAGGGCACTCAACAATATGCCAAGAAGTTCCCTAGGAGTGTCACCCCTTATGAAGTCCTATTTGTGACGAGAATGTAGGTACCGGATCTTGATTATGAAAGCACAGTGGTGGATGAAAAACCTTTTGACATCAATAAATGTTTGGCTGTTTTACAGGATCTCAATGAATTCCGGGCACTACAAAGCAATGTGCAAGTAAAACGCAAGCCGATGGGAAAGTAAAATCAGTCACGGCAAAACCTGCCTGGATCCCAAAGGTCGGAGATCTGGTCAGAGAAAATATTGTGGACAAAAAAGAATTTGGACCATCATACAGAAAGCCTGTCCCTGTCTTGGCTCTAGAAGGAACAAGAACAGTACTTCTTCCACCTCTTGCCGGCAAAAAAGAAAAGAGATTTGGCTCCATCGATCTGATCAAACCACACTATGTGGCCGATACTGAATAGTAGGCCTCGTGGGTTCCTAGGTAGCCGCCGCTCTCCTCTCGCTACCATACAAGAAGTTCAGACATAAAGACTCGTAACATTTGAAGAGTCACCAATACAAAGTAATGGACTTTCCAACGATGAAATGGAACTCGTCCCTATTAAAATTGAAAACCAAACAAATAATGAAAGGCAAATATCAATACGACCTATCACGGATATCTACATCAATATGCCTCTACAAGAGACGTCTGCCAGTTCAACAAAACCTGCTGAGCTACCAAAGTCAGATCGAACTGTATCTGGCTTCTTCATTGATTTTGATGCCTTTTCTCTTGATCCCAGTGAACCTGAATCACCGCCAGCTCCAGTTTCCCGTAATCAACAACTTCATGATTTCTACATTTTTCTGAAAAAGACTTACCTAGTCTCACCATGGCTACAGCTCTAGATAATAACTGGAATACTGTTTTTTTTATTCTGGATTGGACTAGTGATTGTCTTTTCATTCTCATGAATGAAAACCATCTCCCAGAATGCTCTGCTGTATCAAATGTGAACCTGGTCCTAAAACCTCATATGTCATCTCATCGTGAACAAAGAGACCTGTCCTTCGTAAACATTTCAGCTGTTCCAATTCCTGATGGTATAGTTTGGGACAGAGTTTCATATGATGTATTTGGTCCCACTGAAGTTTTGAAAATACCTCATGTATTTAAAATCTCTTTAAATGATATCATTACGTCCAGTACATTATCTGACGAATTGGATTTTGAAACTGTAAATAATATGTTGTCTGATTTAGAACAATCTGCTGCATTTTCAAGCATTGAAATGTTAGAGGACACAACTGATTACGACACAATGTACTATTACCAACATTATGGTCATCACTTTGTACATAAATCCAGAATCCCACGTAATGTTTTTACATACCACCAATGAGAACATTGCCCAACACCACCGAAAGGTAGTTCACGAACGTTCGCACAAACGGTTTCTTATTTTTCAGGGTTTAACACTTCAGGCCCGACCTCATATTACTATAAGGTTGCACCTACAACTGCACAAAAAAATATATTAACGAACACCAAACAGATTTACTCTGCATCCTTTATTTCTCAACTGCCTGAACAAGGTTACGACTTCTGGAAGGACAGTATAGACCTAAAATCAGTCTGGGGGTCAAAGGAATGGCAAGTTCAGGGAACAGAGGCACTATTTCGAGCGTGCCTCATTCCACAGCAGATAATATTTCTGAACGACACTGTGCAACAGACTTCCTGTCTTGGACTAGCCAAGAACAAAGATTTGAACACACCTCCGATTCTCTCGCCTTTACACTTTGTGGGGTGGCAAAACTTTACAACACATGGTGGGGATACACTAGATGACATTCTATATACAGTTTCATACAATTCATCAGACCCCAATTGGAAAGGAAGCTTAGTTTGGCCTACAGACACAAATAGGTGTCAAACAAGATTCAGGGGTACCACCGAAGGGTTTAGTATTCATAGGCCGGACCAATGCTATGTACAACGAGAACAACCGGGGGGTGGTGACATCATACAGTGCTGGGAAGTTTTTTTTTTATTGTATTTTTGCATTTCACAAAATATGACAATAGTGCAAGCCCAGAACGTGCCCCCCCCCCCAGTGTGACAACATGCGACCAGTATCATATTTAGTGCAGCGTACATACAATTTACATAGCAATCCACCATATTGTACAGTACATATCAACATCACTCGTGTGAGTCCAGAACTTCTGTCGGAGTCTGAGGACTAGCCAGCAAATAGGCAGTCAGTGGTGCCCAGATATCTTTTGGCCGGGAGGTGGCAGGAAGCTCCTACGTGTAGCACGCAAGCTGATCCCTGCAAAACACAAGATCCTTAAGCCAGTCTTTGAACTGCGGCGCCCGTTTGCCATCCCACATTTGAGCCATTTTTCTTTTTGCCATCAAGAGGGCAATCAGTACCAGCCGTCTGTTTTTCGGTTGTAAGCCCTTCACCAGACCCAGCAAACCAATCCGGAGCGAACAGTCCACAGTCTCCAGCACCATATTTAAGGCCTGCGTAACCAACAACCAGAAGTTATGCACCATAGCACAATCCCAAGCCAGATGGCGAAAATCAGCCTCACGCATCCCACAGCGTCTACAACTATCTACCTCCCGCAGCCCATACCTGAGAAGCTAAAGTGGCGTGTAATATATTTGTGGGAGGTACTTAAAGTGTATGATGCGCAAATTACAGTTGGCTGTAAGGCGCCTGGTCATGTCACAGCAAAAGTCCCAGTCGGTCTCGTCCAGCGGCTCACCAAGCGTCTGTTCCCAGCGCACACGCGCCAGACTGGAAGCGGGAGCTGTATCAGCTTGCAGGGTATTATACAGTCGTGTAACCAATCTACCACGTGATGGCCCTGATAGTAAGGTCTGTAGAGGAGCTAATGTGTCTGGTGCAGCAGGGTGTTTGTCATTGAAAACTTTTAGGGCTTCCCGCAACCTGTAATGAGCAAAGACGGACATTGGAGCCGATCCGTGATTATCCTTTATTTCTGCCATCAGGATAAAGTTGCCCTCTGGGTAAACATCTCCCATTGTAGCCAGTCCCATTTTTGTGAGCGTGTCCAGCGTTAGTTTTTCTTGGATAACTGAGAGATTGGGGTGGGGCGCTATCGGAAGAGCCGGAGCATACACCAGCCGTCTGCCCGCGCACCTCGCCATCTCCCGCCACGCTCGCTCTGTGCAATCCGCAGGACACATGTCTCCGAACGGGTGGGTGAGCTTCGCCCGCAAAACGAGAGCCACCAAAGGATCCGGAGCCATATCATCAGCCTCTACCGCCACATGCGGAAGGAACGGGGGGGGAAGAACCAATAGTGTGCAAATTGGGCTTGTGCACATAAGTAATACAAATAGAAATCGGGGGCCGCGAAACCTCCCTGCGAGTACGGCCTGGTCAACGTTCCCCAGCTACATCTGGGGGCCTTATTTGCCCAGATCAAGCGTAACACTATCGAATGGAGTTGAGCGAAGAAAACCTTCGTTAATTTGATAGGAACATTAGTGAACAGGTACAAAAACCAGGGACAGTGTTGGGAAGTTATTCCTCGATTGGCTAAAAACCTCAACACTGTCCCAGGTGAAACAGCACTTATCCTTACTGTCAGAAGAGATGAATTTAAGGGACTTTTTGCTGGGACCCCGAAAGCCACGTCAGAAACGCTTCTTATACGCTGTTTATAATGAAATGTGGAAAATCTCTCAACAGGAAGCTGCGGAGAGACTTTGTGAAATTGACAGAATTAACTTAGAAAAGGCTTTGGCTGTGGTTGACAATGGTATGGCCACTTTAACATCCAGAACTTATTCCCTGGGCAGCATTTTATCTTCTGGTCTGTTGCCTCAGTGGACTAATGCATCCACTGCAGGGGCCTGTGTTCGACCTCATGGTCACAGGTTCAAATCCCGGTGGGTCCACTCAGCCTTTCATCCATCTGAGGTCGATAAAATGAGTACCATTGAGTTGGGTAACAAACATCTGTTATTCTGCGCCAAGATGCCCCGTTACTGGTGAACGTGCGCTTTATAAATACACAACGTATGCTATGCTATAGATATAATGTAACCGGATCTGTCCAAATTACAGCTCGGACAGTCTCAGTTACGTTCTATTATGTTGTTAAGCTGGACGCTACAATCATTGCGCTATGGTTATGTACCTTGGCGATTTATCAACAGTATGTCCCTGTTCTCTGCATACAATCTAACCAAAAAACAGATAACAATGGCACAAAGAGGAGCAAAATATACAATGCTGCATATTGAAAAACTGGACCAATTACCTTTTGTTGTGGCAGAGTCACCATCCACAGAATGGTTAATTCATGGCCATATAACGTTACCGGTCACAACTTTCCAGTTTCACTATTGCCTAGAACAACAACAGGCAGGCAGATATTAAGAAATGGGTAAGGAATTCATCAATGAATCTTGGGAATTGCCGTATAGATTTTGATGCCGGAGTGGAGACATGGAAGTGTTTCTAAGCGGTACAGACTGCGAGAACTCTTTAAGTGGATCTCTCATCTGCCAGGATATCATGCCTAACTTGGCCTATAACGGTTCAGTTGCAAACTTATCCTGTCATTTGAAAGGGTCCCCTGCTGCCGTGATTAATCCAGTGTTCAGATTGCTCTCAAATGGGAGTTACTTAATGCTCAATGATCAAGGTTGTTGTGGGATGCTTCCGGGCATCGCATATCTTGTCACTGTAAGCTCCAGGGTTTCTTGCTGTATGCAAGTATTGTTTCCACCGACCCACACAGTCAAGGAGGTGCCGTTATGGCCTTCGTTGAATGTTTCCTTTATACGGTTTGATACTCTGAGCCGAATGAAAGCCATGCTTTTACAGAAAACCGTGCCCTTAACCTCCGCCCGAGAGACTTTTGATCTTCAGGTCGCTAGGTCCTCAGCAGAGATACAGACACTTGTACGGACAAACTGCCCTTTCCATTTCGGAGAAATGGTACAGCGTATCTTTAACATGTCTGATACGAAGGGTATAGTACACCTATTTAAGACCATAAGACTGGACTGTTAAGCTCCTTTCAAACAGTCTTCGGAGTGATTCCAGCTTTTATACACTCCATATTCGGAAGCATTTTCTCCCGCTAATCCTGCTACTGGTAGTGGAATACTGATTGTAATTTTTCTGCCTTGCAACAGACGTCACAGTCACCAAGGAGATGGAATAAACGCTCTTGGAGCTCCGATACCGTGATTGCATGGTACTTTATCTGGGCACACCTCGCCTTCGGGAACTAAGCAAGTCTTGGTTTCTATTGTTCTGACCAGTGTGGATCGACTGTATCTTTCCTGTTTTCCGTTGTCTGTTCTGCGGACAAGAATGCGTGTTGGATCTCTGTCTAACACTTCCATCGGTTGCGCCACCGGACGTGGATGCTTTACTGGACCTGTTAAAGGCCCATGTACTGCTGTGTCCTCAGCGTATTCCCATGTTGATGTCTGCATTCTTAGAGCCACCACCGGACGCTTCAGCTCCTGTTGGAATGGAGACTGGCTCCTCTACAGGCATGCAGGCCTTGGATATCGTACAGGCTTCCCCAGCATCGGCTGTGGGCACTGAAGAAGATAATTTGTGCTCGATTGACCTGATCTGTGAGGTGTTGCTGGGACCGTCGTCTGCGATGGCAAGCAGCAGTGATGTTGCGTCTCCCACACAGGACACATTAACATTTGGCTCATCGTGTGCTGGTAAAAATATGGCTGTTTTCAAAACCAAACAATCTTTTAATTTTAAAACAAAAAACACTTTTTTATGCTTTTCTTGCTGAGCAGCATGGCTTTCAGGCACTCAGTGTTGTTCAGACCATATATACGAACATATTTTAATGGACTTCTACAGGTTAATACTAGAATTTTAGCATTTTTACACATTTGTTGTGGACTTATTAGTTGTTTGCTTATTTTAGAAGTACATTTAGTCTTTTTAGTATGTCGTCCAGTCGGATGAGGAGTGGGTGTTATGTTTCATACCGGTACCCCTTTATAGGCTCAGGCAGTAACTTAACCTTTCACCTATATTCCCCCTGCCATTACACTACATAACGGTTCTTGGTACTGACCTTTTACCTATTTACGGTACTGCTTAAATGCCGTGGGGTTTTCTCAGAAAAATCGCCTCATTCATTATGCATGAGGATTCTTGGAATCTCAGCAGGACTACCATCTCCTGCACAATAACTATGTATAAGGGTCATTCCTTCTGCCATCCTAGTCCGACATGACACAGCAAGGTCGATCCCCTGAGGGTACCACTTTGGGTATATAAACACCATATCTTTGCTGAGGCAGAGAGAGGAGAAAAAGGACTTCCATGCTGACACACTGACGTGGGATGCTGAGGTTCCTGCACGCACACACTCCAGCTCGCAGTTGTCTGACATCCCTCGCGGGTGGTCCATCTCGAGACCAAGGCGGGGTCCCACAGTCTCTCACTTCAGGTAATGGGGTTGGCTTTATCCTAGGGGGATTCTTGGCTCTACACCTACATACATACTAGGTACACCTAGGTAGGGTTGCATCGTAGGAGTATGCCTTATTATTGTTATGTATTTTTATACCTGCCAGTATTCATTGTTTTAGCACTATGGTAGGAATCTACCATCCATTTACTCTATTGGTGCTTATAATCATTTATATCTGTTTCTGTCTTATGGTTGTTTCAGCACACCTATTTTACACTAGAATGACGCTGGTTCAATAAATGCTTATTGAAAAACGTCCCCACCGTTTATTCTGCATATTTATCTGAGACGAAGTGAGCACGAGTGACTGAGCAGAAAGTACTGTACTGTTTCCACGATTCTGAGGGATCAGGGTTGTTGTGTTCGATAGTTGCCAGACTATTCACTCCTTGGTAAGAGGAGCGCATAGAGGCACTGTGAGCTAGCAGGACTACAGACTAACCTATTTTGTGGGGGTATCTGGAATCAGTCTACATACCAATCCCATAGTTTACGTTGTCTAAACACGCAGATCCTATATAGGTTTTTAGGAAGTACACGACAATGGCTTCTGTTGGTTGCTTGCCCCTCACTTGGGAACAGAAACATGAACTAGGAGCCAGGACAATCCACATCACTTTGTTGGTCATGATGGTCATATTCACTTGGTGGCAATCCTCGCCTCTGTGGGTATGCTGAAGTTAACTCTACAGCAGGTGGGTTCTGCAGACGAAAGGGTGCCCCATGGAACAGTTTAGTGGCTGAACTTGACAGAGTGGCAGTACTGTCAAAGGCATAACTTGAGAGTAGGCCAAAAACCATTGAGGTGGTCAATTTCCCTACAGGATATGGACTTCATAGTGGAACACAGACCTGGCCTGAGATTAACTACGCCAATGCAGATGGCCTTTCCAGGCCATCTCTAGGACTGCATTTATTAGAGTGAAATCACTTAATTATGCTCTTTGTATTCTGTTAAAGTTTCTTAAAGCAAGTATCCACCAAAGGAGATTTCTGTAAATAATTCAAATCTGTTTCTTTTGTTTAGGCCATTCCTAGATGCAGCAGTGAAGCAAGGTAAGCAGTCAGTGGTAATTAACAAGTTTCAAATTGCATGTGCTGTGTCTTAAGAAATTAGATTAACCCAAAATTCCTTTTGGAAAACATACACCGGTCACTTAATGGAAATATAGTGGTTGAGATTAGATTGCTTACTAGAGTAAATTGGTGGAAATTTGTTTTTTGAACTTGATAAGGTATATTTCAGATTTTGGTCCTACAAATACATTCAGCCAGCTAGCCTTTCTAAATAGTAGATAACACAGCACAGTATCTCATTTTTGTTCTTGAAGAGGTAACTATTTGATATCGGACATTGGTTAAATATTTGTGTCACTAAAAAATAAAATTAGGTGATTCACAGTATCAAGTTATAACTTTTATTGCTGTACATTAATGAGGTAGGTTGTAACATTTCCAGCAGTGCTGTATATTAATGAGGTAGGTTGTAACATTTCCAGCAGTGCTGTATATTAATGAGGTAGGTTGTAACATTTCCAGCAGTGCTGTATATTAATGAGGTAGGTTGTAACATTTCAGCAGTGCAAAAACTTGCATAACATCTAAAGGGCCATTAAGTCATGATGCTGCTCAACTGTTTCCCCATCAATAAATGGTATTTGTTGTAAGTACGGCTCTTAAATGTTTGACAGCCATAGCACGTGATTCTGTCGGATCATTTTAGTTAAAAGAAATGTTTAGGAATGTTGGGGAGCACATTAATGTTGACTGAGTTTTTCCGATTTTAGTTTTTAATTAAGGTAATATGGTTGTGCACAGAGGGAGATAAAGTAACAGTAGTATTACAATATACACTTGATAATAGTAGATGGATTGCATTAATCCCGAGGGTTACAAGCATGTTGAAGAGATGGCTGTTTAAGATTTGTTACACCGTTGTTTGTTTTAACTTTGCAGCTACCCCTGAAGAAGGGCTGTTTTTAGCCCGAAATGCATTGGGTAATCATGAATGAGGCTGCCTGAGGCTGCGTACTCCCACGTGCTTTTAAAAAAGGCCTGAATAGGCATTGCCTCAGCATTTGAAACAAATGGGATTTACAAAGTCTCGAATATAAATGGTGAAAAAATTTGATAAACTTGTGGTATATATCATGGATAAAAATATGATTAAGATTGAACATTGAATGAATAAGAGTTTTAATGAATTCGTACGTTGCTGTGTGACGTGCATGTGGAACGTAATGGACGCTCCACTCGTTTGGAAATCATTGAATAAGTGCTGCTGGGCTATAGCATGCCCATGTCTGCACGCATAATCTTGCCGGAGAGCATTCTTTAAAAACAATGGACTATTACTATTAGGGAGTGTAGGAAAGTAGGATCTGCTTCTTATAGTTCCCCCACTTTTTGCTTGATGTGATGTGATGCTGTTTCTGACTAGTCTGACTGGGATCCCTCTAATCAGGACCCCAGTCTATCTGCTTTCTCCCTAAACTGTTGTGTTGAGTACTTCGCTACATCCCAGATTGGATACTGGGGTTCCCTTTTAAGTCCCTAGTATATGGTACTAAGGTACCCAGGGCATAGGTACCCCAGAGATCTCCAATGGGCTGAAGCATGTATTTTGCCACCCATGAGAGACCATTCAAAATAGATCTACACGCCTGCCATTGCAGCCTGTGTAAGTTGGTGCATGCACCACTTACTAAAGATATAGGTTTACTATATCTAAGGGTTACTACACTTAAAAGCTATAAGTCACCCCTATAGCAGGCGTTTGCAATCCTGAAGGCAGGGTGCTTGGTTCTAAGTGAGAGGGTGCCCCTGCAAAAGCAGGACACCCCTGCAGCCTACGTAGTCCATTCCATTCTCCCGGGTTGTCAGTAAAGCAGCCATATACTATATAGAGGGGCACCGCGTAATTAAGCAATGACCATCTCGAAAACGGCTGCAACGATTCCTATCATGTTTGGTATCAAACCTGTTGGAATCATACCTCCACACTGTAATCGGTGTGGGAGGTATGATTCCAAGCACTGTCAGAGCCCTCTGTTAGGCTCTGTGTTCCTGATGCCAACCTTTTAGCCCCGGACAGCACAAAATGATTTCTGCCGACCAGAGACCCATTTCTGTCTTCCTGCTGCTGAGCCAAGCTCGAGCAGAGGAAGGTGGAACAATAGGCATCCTGTCACAGGGAGGTGTGACCACCTCCTAGACAGGATTTAGTGTATTGGTACCCGGTGGGTGCTCTTGCCAGCGCCTGAAAGTCTGCATGAGGGGCACATTTGGTGTCCCTATGCATAGTCAAATTCAAACCAGTTCTGGGAGCCGTTGGCTCCCGCTCTGGCGCGAAACTGGACAAAGGACATGGGACTAACCTCCCCCCTGAGTGTTTGAACGTCGGGTGTATGTTGAGCACGGACGACGGTTATCACCGCATGGCCGTATGTTAGTCATCTGTATAGAGAAGTAAACTTGATCTACAATAAATATCTAAAAATGAGACCCTACGTATCAAGGTTATAAATATCCCGAACAGCATCCGTATAAAGAGTACCATCACATGAATTTTACATGACTACCACATAGTGGCCAGAAAAGAAGATTTTAAGAAAAGCTATTGCTGTCATCAGTCTTCAAGTCTCTCCGGTAGCAAGGTCATAATAAGCATCGTTAGAAGAATTTCCATATAAACTACGCAGTGTTCCGAAAACTAAAACGAAAAAGTTTTTAACAAAAAGTTAATGCATATCAAGAAAAATTATATACTTATTTCTCCTCCAGTAAAGTGTCATCTTGATGCAAATGAGTAACCACTGCGACGGTGTTCCCGATGAAGGCCTAGCCGAAACGCGTTGTCTTGACACAAACCGCCAGTTTCTGCATATTAAGCCATTTGTGATTTATGAGCTTCTTTGCACATTTTTTTAATTATATAGAAAATCAAAAATAAGGAACATAGTTATGTATGTAAATGAACTGAAAAATTTAGATAATGGTGTTATTTGATATAAACAGTCATGAAATCAATTGAAATGTAATTACTGTTTAAGGAAAATGTTCAAGTAAAAGCATACATGTGGTTTACAGAATATTAAGAGTGTAAATTTATTTATCATTGTTTACATATTTATATAAAATATATTTTCTATTCGAAAAAGATACAAGTATATTCAAAAGAAAATAATAAATTATTCATATGTCATGTATAACTGTATTTATGTTTTGTTTGTATATATAGTAAGTTAGTCTAGAGTTTACATGCCAACCTCAATTCAAATACACTGTGCCCGGTGTTCTTGTTTTCCAATGAACTAACCTCCCCCCTGTCCAGACCATCCCCTGGGAGGGTCCCCTGAATCTTCCCAACCCTTTCCCTAGGGAATTTAAGGGCTTACCTGGGTGTAGGTCCCTAGATTCGTCGTGGGATAAGATGCAGAACTGAAACCACTGCACTTCTACCGTCTGGGCACTCTGGACTTTGTTTGGGCCTGACTTCGTCTCCCTTTCAGTCTGCTGCATCGTCTGTGCCTGTGCACCATACAGGATCCGTGCAGGACCTGTGGAGCATCAAAGACACTTGAAGAAAATCTCCCTTGAAGTGAAGGAGTCACTTCCCTGCATTCGCAGGCACCTCAACACTGCTGACCGGTCCGTTGATCCCGAGCTTCTGCGGACTCTGAAGGGTTCAACAACACAGGTGGTGGGTCGCTACGTCCTTCGAGGCCCGAGCTGTCCTCTCACTGAGTTTGAGGACAGAATCCCTTGTGGGGGCTGCATTACCTGAACCCCTGTGCACCGCGTACTTTTGCAGTTGCAATTGCTTCTTGGCATCCTTGCGACAAGTGCATTGGGCTCCAAGTAGCCCCAACCTCTGGCAACTTCTTGCACCAAGATCCAATGCCTGTGGGTCTATTTGAGGGTCAGTTTTGTTTCCATTGGGCTGCCCTGATTGCTTCGGGCCTACCCTGACCCCCCTGCAAGTGGTGAGTCTCCTGGACCTTGCTGGTCCCAACGTTGAACCTTCTTGACTTCCTGCGTGGGTTGCCTCTGCCAAGGCTTTTTGATGCTCCCGCCGGACACCGACCCTTCAGCACTCGACATCCTTCGTGGGACAGCTCGTATCTGGGTCCTGATCTTCCTCAGCGTTGCCTGGTCCCCGCAGCTGCAGAGTCGAGGTCACCGTCATCTCAGCCGATGCACCCGACATCGGAGGGCATTCATCTTCCTGGGCTCCTGGTCACTCTCGAGTGACATTGACTCTGTCCCCTCTGCTTTCAGGTACTCCTCTTCAAGAATCCACATTTGGATTCCCACGGACACTTAGTCCCCTTCCAGCAGCGGCACTTTCTCGAAGTCCTCCATTGGAGTCGACAGCGGTTTCCGACACCACTTCACCCCTATGCACCCGGCGTCCCTGGTGTAGGTAACGTGGGTACTAAGGTATCCACGGGTGGGGTGGCTCTCCAACCTTCTAACTTCCATGGGGTTTATTGAGGGTCCGTTGGGAAGAGTCCCTATTCTTTAAAAATCCAACCGCGACTTGCACATAGAGTTGTACGGAGCACGCGGTCGTGTACTCGCACTGCACACGCTCTCCGTGGGGTCCCTATCTACTTACCTTGGGTGGTTCTGTGGGTCCCCAGCCATTCTACGTCCTCTCGACATTGTCCTGACTCGAGTCGTGGTTCTTATACCACTTTATTGATATATGGTTTGTTCCCCCCCTGGGGTCCACTGTATATAACGTGCTATTTACTGCACTTCTAACTGAAGTGTTGTGTTTATCTCTGTGTTGGAGATATGTATTCATTCTACAATACTCTCTAGAATGTTCACATATTTTTATAAATACTTGGTGTGCTTCTTTTTCACTTAATCTATACTATAAGATTGCATTCTGGTAAAACAAGCTGCTTTACACTCCTTCTGGACTAAGCCTGAAGGCTGCTCTCCACAGCTACCACTTAGAGAGCTTTCTAAAGTTGTTTAATTCCTCTTAAATTACCATAAGGGTTGTCTGGACTGGTGCAAGGTATCCACTTACATAAGTGTACATCATATACCAGGCCAGCTTCTCACGGAGTGCATACTATAACATTCATAAGATTGCTGGGTTGTAGGGATTAAGGGTACGCAAGTTGAAAAGCATTTGAAGAATGTAGAATAGTGTTCGGGAGAGATGTTGGTTGTCTGGTCTGTCTTTTGTTGTTCGTGATCTGTGTGTCCGGTGGCTATTGTCTGTGCTATGGTGTCTGATGTTTGTTATCTTGGCGCGCAGGGGTGTTTTCGTCGAGGTGCGGTGCAGAAAGACTGTCTCATAAAACAAAGTTACAAAGGTAAATTGAACTCAGCAGTACTTGAGCAACTAGTCTTTTGAATATCTTTTGAGCGTCCGGATTAGTGGAAGGGCTGGTTACAGCAACGTTGGTGCACTTACAGTTCGTTCAGGGACCTGTGGGGTAAGAGCTGTGGGTCATAGGTTAATTGGGAAAAACACATTTGTTAGACAATTTATTAGAACATTACTGTTTTATTTGTAAAATTATGCTGCTTATTGTTTTGCTGGGGAGCGAATTTACCGATCGGTATTGGACAGGGGTGATGCACCTTTAAGCGGCATTAGTGAGGTTTTTAAGGTTAATTCAGTGAGCGTTAGAATTTGGGGAGGACCGGGGATTTTTAAACTAATTTTAATGTGGTTCATATTATTGGTTTCTCCCCCCTCTCCTTGCTACAGAGGGAGCAGTTTTTTCTCTGCCAGCTATTCTGTTCAGAGCGTGATGTTTTCGCATGTGCTGAGGTGTCCTTTTGAACCATCTGGGCTGTGTGCAATTGTGAGGAGAGGCAGATGTTTAATTCCGTTTCTTTTGACACTTAGGTCTTGCATGTGTCGTGGAATGAGGTTTTTGTGATTGGCCCGAATTTCCCAGTCCTGTCCTTCTGGAAGGGTCGAGAACCTTGGGGCTCTATTGTGTGGGTCCCGATGGGCTCTTTCCCAGTTCAAAAGATACTGGAGGTGGTGGAGACTTGGATAGCCCTCCAAAAGTAGGGATTTTGGCGAGTGGTCCAGGGTGCCTGGTGTTGTGCACCAGTGGGTGCCGTCCTGCTCCCTCATCCGTCTCCACCCCCCCACAGGGGCGCTCTCAGCCATCTCTACCTTGGGGGAAATCGGCTGCGGGGGGCCCCTGCGGGCATCGGGATGATTAACTCTAGCAGGGATTCCCAATCAAAATATCATGATCATTTTGAAGACTGGCTACGGGGCCAGGTAAGGGAGTGGGAGCTGGTGAAAGGGGTGGATTGTCTTTAAGAGATGATTTTGGACTATGGCGCATTTGTGTTCTGAGATTGCATTAGGGCATTGACGCCCCAGTCAGTCACCCCACCTTGCTGTGACTGCTGGTCTGGTACTTGCTGAGCCGAGCTCCCTGTTTCTGGCGGCAATTGTCATGTGTTTGGCCATCTACCTGTTGGGGCGACTCCGTCCTGATTTTCTTTGAGCTGATTGCGTGCTGTGTGCTTGTTGTCCTTTGTTTGGATGCGCTAAGGGTGCTGCCCCTGTATGTAGCAAGCTGGCTCTGTATATCCTATACCAAAGTAAGGTATAGTGTGCACAGTCCAGTGGATCTCCAGAGGGATAGCAGAGGCTAAAGTAGATAATACCTTACTCTCTGTTGTGTTAGTATGGTTAAGCAGTCCGGCTTATCAGAGGGTAGTGTTAAGCATTTGTTGTACACACTCAGGCAAGAACCGATGTCACACACTCAAAGACTGAATCCAGACCAATTGTTTGTATACAAAGTTACTTTGTTGTTTACTAGAACCAAGATTTACTCAGTAGCAGGTAATTGATACTTTCAATACAATAATATTTTGCAAGATAGTGTGTACTGGTTTTGTAGAAGCATACAAGTTACTTTGCAGTAGAAAAAATGGGTTGTAAGAATACTTGTAATTATTTGAGATTACGTTCTAGTTACTTTGAAGTTACTTTTCTAGTTTGTGGTGAAACAAACTAACACAGTTTAGGCATCACAGTACATCAGTAAGCAGGTTAACTCTTTTGAGGACACTAAGTTACTTTGTTGCAGTACAAGACGGGTTCAACATAAAACATTTTCAGAGAAAAACTCACCTTACTATCCTATGGAGAAAAACAAAGTGTTAAGTTTGCAAGGAAGTAAACGGTTTTGGTAACTGAGTTTCGGGGAGTAGAATCACCAAGGTTCCTCAAGGTTCAATTCAGCACTCGAGCTGCACCACCAGTGGTACTAGGACGGCTGGGTGCAGAGTTCAAGAGTGCCAAGGCTAGTCTATGGTGACTAGAGGCTGCTCACAGGAGGTAAAGTGGCCTTGGAGGACAATCTTCAGGACTTAAGGTAAGTACAAGGGGGTCCCAAGGCAGCACCACAACCACACCACCAGTGACACAGGGGCGGCCGGGTGCAGGGTGCTCACACAGCGTTTGGCGGCCAATGTTACTTAATGGAGATCGTCTGTTCTGGTTTCATGCTGAAGGCTCACACCAGGAGGTCTCTTCTGTGGAACCAACAGCCAGGGGAGGAAGATGAGATGCCAGGCGACCTTGGGGCATTGTTAGATCTGGTCACCAGGACGCAGGGCCGGAGGATGCAGTGGAGAAGTGTGGCTCAATGGTTAGAGCGGCAGACCCTGATGCAGAGATCTGGCCCGGGACCAGGGTTCAATTCCCGCCTCGGCGGGTCTTGGGCTCAATTTCCTCGGACCTGATAATTCTCGCCTCGGTGCCTATTCTAATCATGGGTCCCACTCTGCAACTCTGGGCAATAGCTTGCTTAATCTCCACAACGGCCCCAACAGCGCTGGGATGCCTGGCTTCACCTTGGGGGTGCCCAGGAGTGGACATTTCACAGGGAAAAGTCAGGAAGGGTTCCACAGCGGTATGCGTACAGCGCCAGGACACCCCTTTGGGGGTATAAGTGCGCTTTACAAGTACAAATTTCATTTCATTTCATGCAGGGGGGGGGTCTTTTGACGTCGGGTTTCTCCTTACTGGGAAGGTCCCGGTCGAGTAGGGTCGTCGTGAAGAGGCTGCAGGCATCGACACTGAACCTTGGAGGGGACACCCCTCGATGTATTGGAGATCTGGAAACTTTTTTCCCCACAGTATGTCCGCAGAGGGCGTCGAGCGACTCCGCAGCGACGTCGTAACCAGATGTGACGTCAGCACAGTCCATATAACCCGCTGACATCCGTTCCTTTTCCATGCTTATAACGCTGACCCGGAATGGAATTCGGGCCGTTATTGGGTCCTTCCTCTATCTCCTTGTCGAACAGTGTGCTAACGCAATGTCTTCTGGGTTTAAACCCTGTCATTCTTGTGAGAGGCAGATGTCGATCATAGATCCACATAATGTCTGCCTGTGCTGTCTGGGTGAACACCACGACTCCCGTTCCTTTCAGCGTCTCAGGCCAAAGGCATTGAAGGCACGCTGCATGAAACTCCTCACGGTGTAGGTGTCGGATGAATCACGGCGTCGTTTGTCTTCCCTGAAGCAGGCTTCGGATGAGGCGTGACGTCGTTCGTCTTCCCCGAGACAGTGAAACGGGTCGAGGAGTCGCTCAGGCGAGGAGCCATCTCCCTCCCACAAGGCGCCGAAGACCCAGCGTTCCAAATGTAAGTTGGATGTCGTCCCGCACCTTTTGGTTGCGGAGGCCTCTCAAATGACTACGCGCCTCCCTGAATACCCTGGAGTCGGGGCAAGCTTGGAGCAGATGAAAAAATATTTTCTTTCTCTTCAGCGGGTCTTCTATCCTCCCCGACTCCTCCTGGTGCGGTTTCCAACCCCAAGGAGGTAGGGAGTACCCCGGCTGTCTCTTTGCTGACGGCTTCGACATCTGCCACAACGGGCCCCCTGAATCGGTTAGCAAATTCAACACGATGCCGGTGCACAGCCCTCCGGGGTTCACACCATCGACGTCGGTGCCTCTTCTGTCTGCGACGCCGCTCGATGCGGACCCCATTGCCATTTACGACGTTGAGTTTGCGCTGGACAGCGTCTGGGGTACGGCATCGGTGGCGCCGCTCATTGTAGATCCATCTACTTTGGATCTTATTCCACCTCTACCTGGGCTCCCTGTGGAAAATCCTCGTTTTGCAGGCAGGGAGGAGGATATGTGCAGACTCTACTTGGTTTTCTTGTCCCACCACCCTTGGAAGAAAACTGGATGACTGATCTGGGGGGTGCTAGCGGCCTGCAGTCTTCCCCAGCCTTAGACTTGCTCTCTCCTTAAGGCATTGCAACGGAGGATAGTTCCTCTTTGTCAGACGTTCTGAGAAGACTAGCTACAATTTTGCATTGCCAATTTCCTTCTGTGTAACAAACCACAGACCCCCTGATGCAGGTTCTCTGCCAAGCTGAGATGGGAGTGGTCCCGTTACTCCTCTACAACGAGTCCCTCTTCGACATACTGTTGGGGACTTGGGCACAACCCGTCACGGGTCAGCCTGTTGACCGGGCAGTGGGCACAGGCATCGCCTCCACCAGGAGATTCCCCCCTACCTCTTACGCCATCCCACTACTGGGGGTTTGTTGATACAGGCTGCTACTGCCTTGGCAGACGGTTCTGTCCTTCCGGTGGTTCCGCCTGGCAAGGATGCCAGATGACTAGATAATTGTGGTCGGGGTTTCTTCTCTTCTGCCAGTGCAGCCTTACGATCTTTAAATACTGCCTGCGTTTTAGGCAGAATGTCTCCTGTCCTCTGTGTTGGAAGAAGCTAAACAGGAGCTCCCCCAAGTAGTACAGGATGGTTGGAAGCCGCCAAGTTTGTTATTAAGTGTAGTATGGACCCCACCGATTCCGTCGGTAGAGGTGTGGCTCAGGCTGTGGAGCTGCGCAAGCACGCGTGGCTGCAGCAGTCTGGATTCTCCGAGCCTGTCAAAGACGCTCTTCAAAATATGCCTTTTGATAGTATTCATCTCTTTGAAGAGCAGGCTGATTCAGGTCTGCATCGGTTCAAGGCTAACCGACCTGATAAATGGACCTCATAGGTTAATAGTTATATTTTATGTTCGTCCTCAGAGCTGTATGATACAAATCTGAGTTCAGACTGTTTTGGTTTGGTATCGCCAACACCTTTTCGAGGTAACACAATGGCTTTGTTTGTTACCCTGCACTCCCTTTAGGAAGTCCCTCTCTATCCCACTTGCGAGTTCCAAGTGGGTGGCGCACGATTAGTGCCGTATCTTCTTTCTCTGCTAGGTGCAGAATTGTCCTTGTACTATGTGCAGAATTGCCTCCTAAGTGTATGCAGCGGGTTTAGCTGCTTTATTCGTAAGGGTTTTCTTACGGCTTGTTGAGTTGTACTATACCCTAGGTGGGGTAGCTCTAGTACGCTTTCGTCAAGTGTTTGTTTATATTCATATACCTTTTGTATCTGCATGTCTATTCCCTGTATCTCTCCATGGGAAGACTGGTTCTTCGCCTTGCGTAGGCATGATGCATGTTGTTTACTCTGCTTCTTCAGATGTGTATTACATGTAGGTATGGATATTGTTTGTAATTATGTCTTATGGAGATCTGTCCATTGCTTATATTTTTATGTATTTAGCCCCGTGGGCTTTGCTGAAGTGATGTTTCTGGGCTCCTTAATCACACTCTTCCCATATGATTGTCATTGTACCTCTGGTGGATACTGGTCTCTTTCTACCCATATGGCCTAATACCCCTATGTATTTTGACTCTACCTTAACGCATTCTGCGCATATTTGTACTCAGCCTAGTACAAATTACTACTTTAATTCATTTGATCACACGCATAGTCTTCTATGATGCAGTTCCTCTTGCACATTGACACTGTCTCCCGTCCTTTGTTCAGTGAGACCGTCTGTATGCGGCATGTTTGCCTCTTGTAGATGGCACATAACCTGCTGCCTCTCGGGCCCCGATGGCCCCTCCTGCTTCTGGGGGTTCCAAATTATAGATCAGAACACTCTTTAGTTATGTTTTTGGTTCCATTATCTCGGTTGCCACATGCCTGGGCTGTAACCTGACACTTCCTATGCATGTGCTTTTGCCTTTGGAGTGATACAACGCTATGCGTTACTCTTTCGGCTCCCTTTTAAGGAGCATTAGTTCCTCTATTGGGCTTTCTATGTGGCTATGCTGGTTTCTTCACCATTATCCCGTCAGGTGACTGCTTTTTGCGTGCTTCTGCCTTGCAGTGGTGTGACACTCTGCATTACTAGGTTTGCCGTTGCCTTTCGGGAGTGTTAATTCCTCTATTAGGAATTTTTTCTGGTTATGATGGTCCATTGTCCATCAGCGTTAGAGGCGCTAGCCTCCTGGTTCTGCCGCTGGTTACTACCTCTTCTTCTCCTTTCTTATTCAGGCTCTCGGGGGATGGTCCCTTTCTTTTTATGCCTCTATTGCAGATAGTTGGGATCTTGATTTTTTTTGTTATGGTCCTTATTTGCCTATATGTGGCATGGTTAGGTATCTCTTTTGGCTATCTTGTATTACATACCTGCTACTTTGTTCCTTATGGATTCATTGCTACGAATTCATCTATTCCTTCTGAGGATTGGAGACGTTTTTCTACGTCACCTGGTTGCTTCTATTCTTTACATTTGTGATTAAGTTAGACTGCACGTGAGGTCCGGCACTGCATTGTGCTATGGGGGTTTCCTTCGGTTGCACCCCTTTTTCCTTATTATGTTACATCCTTTTTTGGTGGTTACCATGCACCCTTCTCGCCCCTTCGTGGAGGTCATAGGGTTGTTTTCTATGCACTGTACTACTCCATTCGCTATGTTGTCATATCTGTGCGTTGTGCCATTATTCCGGTCACTCTTCCATATTGTTTGTATATCTTCCCTTGAGGTAGAGTACATTCTCTTGCGCTCTTCCCTTTTTTCCAAGGGGATATACACGTATAGCTAGATATTACCAAATATTTGTAAATTTCATGGGATTGTCTATAGCTCTTTATTATATTTGTGGCCCCTTCTTGTAGATAGTTATTGCGATTGTTTCTCTTCGCTATAATAATTACTCCACGATATTAGGAGATTGTTCAGTAGCTTTTCAGAGGTTCTGTGTTTCACAAGTCTTATTCAGTGTCCTAGATTTGCCCTATGATCGCCATGGCCTTATTAGGTCCATTACTGACATTTCTTCTTGCCATGGATAATTTCCCTCTGCACTGTGGGTGTTATCTTGTCTGCCTGTGGTTGTTTCAGTTGTGGTCACCTGATATACCTGGGTCAGATTCTGTTGAGGTCGAAACTCCTTTTTTTTCCCTGCTGTATTTCTGTTGACTTGCTGTGACCGGTCAAGAGGAATTCTGTACCCATGGTTTTAGATGTACAATTCTTCGACATCCGGTTCCTTTTCAGGGCTTGTGTTGATTAAGTTACTGTGTCTGACTTTTGATTGAGTGTCATATTCTCCTCAGTTGGCCTTTTCTCCCGGTCTTTTGTTTTCTGACTGGGTTCATATTACTTGTACATTCTTTGTAGTCCCAGTTTGCAGAAATTCCGCCTGGGATGGTATGGCTTCGGTATCTGATTCTAATTAAGGAATCTGCGGCTAGATGTCTCTATCAGATGAACAAGTTACTTGCCTTCGGTAATGATGCATCTGGTAGAGACCGGATCTAGCCGCAGTTTCCTTACGCCACTCCCATCCTCCTCGCACTGCGAACTATATGTTTGAGGCATATGAGCTGTAGATCATATACTTGTGCATAGATCACCATCTGGTGTTGGACTCGGATGTTTGCACTTTGTTTTTGTCTTGGAATAAGTCTTTGTAGTCACGAGGTAGGTGACTCCTCCCTAGGACGATAGTGCGCATGGGCATCGACTCCATCTCCAGATTGTTTTTTTCCGCCATCGGGTTCGGATGTGATTTGCTGCGCTCCGGGTCGGTGTCGTTCTCGAACCCCCTTCGACGCGCAATCCCTCTCCACTCGACGGTATTGTCTCGATTGCGTTTCCTTTTCGACGCGTATCCTCGGGAAATATAAAATCCTCGACCTTCGACGCGGGCCGTTGGGCCTATCCGCGCCGACCACGCCAGCAGTCAATGGAAAGGACTCCTTTCAAAAAATGCCCCAGGTGTGGTGCTAAGTTCCCACACACAGACTTACACAACGTTTGTAACCTCTGCCTTTCCCCAGAGCACGAAGACAAAAACTGCGAGGCCTGTGCATCTTTCAGGTCGAAGAAAACCATCCGTGACCGTCGAGCTCGACGTCACGAAATGTCTCGCGGAAGCAGCTCCATTCCGGACATCTTCGGAGCAGATCCCAATCTCCAGCCGGAGCAACAAGCTGATGAAGGAGACATCTCCGTCTCCGAAGCCGACGACTCCGACGTGGAAGACGAGACAGCCACCCTGGCTCAGCGGTCCGTGAGTACCGAAACCCCTCTCCCAACCAAAACCAAACCTAAGGCTCCGGTAACCCCTTCGCCCTTGGGCTCAGGTCGACACCGGCAACACATTTCAGACGCCCCGCCCTCGGACCCGGCTATGAAACCAAAAGAAAAGCCTTCCAGCTCGGCATTCAGCCAACCCCATTCCAGTGCCGAAAAGTCACCTTCGACACCGAAGTCCAAAACCAAAGAGGTGCCACGCCCTTCTTCGTCGGCACCGAAAACAGCCTCGACGTCGAAACAGACAAAGGACAAATCTTCGGAGCCGAAAAAAATCTTGGGAGCCGAAAAAAATCTTCGGGCCGAAAAAAGTCTCGGAGCCTCAAACTCCTATACCAAAAGCTAAGGAGTCCAAGACCCCACAGAAAGCTTCAGAGACACGGTCTAAACAACATTCTGACCCTAAGTCTTCGGCACCGACAAAGGACACTGTTCAAGCAGGAAGTGCAGTCCGCTATTCTTAATCAGCCTTTTGACCAAGAACATCTTTTTGGGCCCACAGTCGATATATCTTTAGAGAAGATGAAAAAAGATATGGACACTGCCAAGTCCATGGGAGCCTTACAATTACCTTCCCCTAGAGGTTCATTTCGTCGCTCCTTTTTACAGGGCTGGCTCCAAAACTATTGGCTCGGAGCATCCCTCTTCCTCCTATAAAAGCCCCAATCAAAACAATTCCTCCAAAGGATACTTTCGTGGAGGGTACAGAGGCAACAATGGTAAGGGAAGAGGTCGCGGTAACAATACCCGCAACTCCCCTACCACCAAGCAGTGACTTCCCTTCACTTCCCCCCGATCATCCCACTCCTGTCGGGGTACGCCTCTCACAGTTCCTACCTGTCTGGAATTCTATCACAACAGACAAGTGGGTAAGACAAATTATCCAGTATGGTTATTGCCTGGAACTCACCTCCACTCCCCCAAGTATCCCTCCCAGACAACGTCCAATGTCCCCGGAACATCTGACTCTTCTGAAACAAGAGGTTCTCTCTCTATTACAAAAACATGCAATAGAACCGGTCCCCATACCTCATCAAGGCACAGGGGTTTACTCCCTCTACTTTCTAATCCCAAAAAAGGATGGCTCTCTCAGGCCAATACTGGACCTCAGACCGTTAAACCTCTACATTCAGTCAGACCACTTCCACATGGTCACTCTCCAACAGGTGCTCCCACTGCTTCAACAAGGCGACTTTCTCTCCACTCTAGATCTAAAGGACGCCTACTTCCATATTCCCATTCACCCCGCTCACAGGAAATATCTCCGGTTCGTGGTGGACGGTCAACACTACCAATTCAAAGTCCTTCCGTTCGGGGTGACTACAGCACCCAGAGTCTTCACCAAGTGCCTCGCAGTAGTGACGGCTCACTTACGAAGACAACACATTCACCTGTTCCCTTATCTGGACGACTGGCTCATAAAAGCCAAGTCACACAGCACCTGTGTGCAACACACACACAAAACAATCCAGTTGCTTCACGACTTGGGATTCACAGTGAATCTCACCAAATCCCACCTCCAACCGTCCAACACACAACAATACCTAGGAGCTACCATAAACACTTCAAAAGCTTTAGTATACCCCAACCTTCTCAGGATAAGCACTATGCAAGCTCTAATATCCAAATTTCAGCCTCAACACTCATTACCAGCTCGAGTGTTCATGCTGTTGATCGGGATGATGGCCTCTTGCATTCTTATCGTCCCTTATGCACAACTCCAAATGCGTCCCTTACTGGAGTGTTTGGCGCGTCAGTGGAACCAGGCTCAAGGTCAGCTAACAGATCTGGTGTTGGTGGACAGCCGCACACATCGCTCTCTGCAGTGGTGGAACACACAAAAACTTTCCAAAGGGCGGCCGTTCCTCGACCCGGTTCCACAGATAGTGCTAACAGCAGACGCATCGCTCACCGGCTGGGGAGCTCATCTTCAAAACCATACCATTCAGGGCATATGGACCCCTCCGCAAAAACATCATCACATAAATTACCTGGAACTACTGGCAATTTTTCTGGCATTAAAATCCTTTCAACTACATCTGGTAGGCAAGGCTGTCCTGGTCCGTACAGACAACATCACAGCAATGTACTACATACAGAAACAGGGGGGGACACACTCTCTACAGCTTTCACACCTAGCTCAAAGCATATGGAGATGGGCCATTCCGCAAAACATATATCTCCTTGCAGAACACCTCCCAGGGGTACACAATCAGATTGCAGATCTGCTCAGTCGTCAAACACAGCAGATCCACGAATGGGAACTTCATCCTCAAGTTCTTCTTCCATTCTTTCACATGTGGGGCCACCCAGAAATAGATCTGTTCGCCACACACCAAAACGCGAAATACCCATGCTTTGCGTCCAGATATCCACACCCATTGTCCAAAGGCAATGCGCTATGGATGAACTGGTCAGGCAAATTTGCTTACGCTTTTCCGCCTCTCCCACTAATTCCGTTAGTGGTTCGGAAGGTCAAACAGCATTCCCTCACAATGATCCTAGTTGCTCCAACATGGGCCCGACAACCATGGTTCACAACCCTCTTGGAACTATCAGTAGTTCCTCATCAAAAGCTACGCCCCTCACCCAAGCTTCTCACTCAGAACCATGGAGACATAAGACGTCCAGATCCCAATCAACTCAACCTTGCGATCTGGCTCCTGAAGTCTTAGAGTTTGGCTACCTCGATCTCCCGCCAGACTGCATGAACATCATTAAAGAGGCTAGACGTCCTACCACCAGAGCATGTTACGCCGCAAACTGGAAACGATTTGTAATTTACTGTACAAATAACAAAATCAATCCACTAGATGCTTCTATTCAAAACATTGTTATCTCTTACACCTACAACAATGTAATCTAGCATATACATCCATAAGACTACATCTCGCTGCAATAGCAGCTTATCTCCAAAACAGACAACACTTGTCTTTGTTTAGAGTACCCGCTATCAAAGCATTTATGGAAGGACTTAAAAGAATAATTCCACCCAGAGCTCCACCCTCTCCAGTGTGGAATTTAAATATTGTTCTTACCAGACTCATGGGTCCCCCATTTGAACCTCTGCACAAATGCGAAATACAGTTCCTCGCTTGGAAAGTAGCCTTCCAAGTCGCTATCACATCTCTTAGAAGAGTTAGTGAACTCCAGGCATTAACCATACAAAAACCATTTTTGCAAATCCATCATAACAAAGTGGTTCTTAGGCCTAACCCAAAATTTTTACCTAAAGTCGTTTCTGCCTTCCATCTTAACCAGTCTGTTGAACTCCCAGTTTTTTTCCCCTCAACCAGACTCGGTGGCAGAACGGGCTCTTCACACGCTAGACGTTAAAAGAGCAATACTTTACTACATTGAAAGGACAAAATCCTTTAGAAAAACTAAACAACTCTTTGTGGCTTTCTCCCCACCTCATAAGGGCAATCCCATTTCAAAAGCGGAGATTGCAAGGTGGATTGTTAAATGCATCCAAATATGCTATCTTAAAGCCAAACGCACATTAACCATTCCCCCTAGAGCTCATTCCACACGCAAGCTAGGGGCTTCTATGGCATTCTTAGGGAACATTCCCCTAGATGACATCTACAAAGCAGCAACTTTGTCTACACCGCACACTTTCACAAAACACTATTGTGTAGATGTGCAAGCAAAACAACAAGCTAGTGTGGGCCAGGCTGTATTAAGAACACTTTTTCAAACCACTGCAACAGATACAGGTAGCCACCGCTAAGGAGGTAACTGCTGTATAGTCTATGCACAAGTATACGATCTACAGCTCGTAAGCCTCGAACGGAAAATGCTGCTTACCAGTATGCATCTGTTCTTGGCATGTAGAGCTGTAGATTTGTATACGCCCACCCGCCTCCCCGGATACCTCTATCTGTTCCAGTACTATCTTACTTAGATACATTACACATGGACATCTCTTTCTATTTCTTACTAACTCCATCATAACCCTTCATGGAAAAAACAATCTGGAGATGGAGTCGATGCCCATGCACACTATCGTCCTAGGGAGGAGTCGCCTACCTCGTGACTACAAAGACTTCTTCCAAGACAAAAACAAAGTGCAAACATCCGAGCCCAACACCAGATGGCGATCTATGCACAAGTATACGAATCTACAGCTCTACATGCCAAGAACAGATGCATACTGGTAAGTAGCATTTTCCTTTCTTTCTACTTAATTTATATTGAGTCTGTTTGGGATGTCCTATTTGTAGTCATTCTTGTTGTGTTGTAGGCCATTGAGATATCTTTCCTGGGAATATCCTGGTTGTGTTGCAGGTTCATTCCTGCTTCATTTCTGCATTCTCCTCCTTTCAGTCAGTGGTACCTGGTGGTTGTCTATTTCTTGGAAAGGCAGAAGGACATTGCTGTTTCTGCTTTCTGCTTAGTCTTTTTGGACCTCTTGCATTCTTGTCAGTTGGGCCTGAAGTCTTCACTGCTGCATCGTCTTCGGATTCCAGTCTTCTCGGGTAGTCTATTCTGGGTTCAGGACTGCCCCCTAAATATTTTATTTAGGGGGTGTTTTTAGGGGTCTCGAGGTAGTAGCCAATGGGCTACTTTCCTTAGAGTGACTACACTCTTAGTGTGCTCACCCCACTTGGGGGAGTGGGCACGATCCCTAACCCTGATCTGAGGGTGCCTCCCATCTGCAAGATGAGCACTGAAGAGTAGGCTTCGCCACCCCTCCCCCACCTGAGGGGTGGGGTTGGCAGAGGTGGGAACACGTTCTGGGCTGGTCTTATTTTTCCTGCCTGTCTTCCTGGCGAAAAGGGGGTGAGACGGGAAGTGGGCCTGCTCCTGATAGCAGGAGAGGCTGGGGATCGCCTTGCACAGGCAGCAAGACTTTTGAAGCTCCCCTTCCACTGATGGCTCATCCTGACCTGGGGGAGGTGTGAACACCTCCACCGAGGAAAGGCTTTGTTTCAGAGCCCAGGTAGCGAAGGCTCCCACCCCTGGGGTCCAGAAACTTGTCTTGTGGTGGCAGGCTGGTGTGTACCAGTCAGGAACCCACCAGTGGTTGGCTTGGGTCAGGGGTCCTCTCTAGAAGGGACCCGTGCATGGGATAATATATATGACACTGGAATCAGTACAGGTTTATTATTCTGAGATGTTTGATACCAAACATCCCAGGATTCAGTAAAGCAATTATGGTGCTAGGAAGCTCGTAATGACCAGTTTCTAGACTGTATACTCAGGATGGCTTTACTAGGCACTTATATCTAAGAATGGTTTCGATATTATGGGGACCTGTCTGCTCATGCAGATAGGCCCTCACATGAGGTATAGTGCACCCTGCCCTAAGGGTGACTTATCTATACCTCTTACAGTGCTGGGCAGGCATGTCTCACTTTTAGCTGCACCAAAACAAGCAGGCTACAATGGTAGTGGTGCATGTTTGCGGTGAGAGGTCTCTGAGGGTGGCATAAAACATGCTGCAGCCCTCAGAGGCCTTTCACTGGCTACCATACCCTTGGTACCATAGGTACCCCTTACAAGGGACTTACAGGTAGGCTGGAGTTGTGCAAATTGTGTAAATAATGGTGCAGGTTAGGAAAAGAACACAAGCCCTAGGTACCTGATTGGCAGGGACCCAGGCCACACACAGTCAAATTGCATCAGGTATCTAGCAAAAAGTAAGGGGGCAACCATGCAGAAAGGGCACTTTCCTACAGTGTATTGTTCTATTTTGATCACTTTATAGTATCAGGCGGCATCGGTTGGCCTATTGTCCCATTCTGTGACAGTAGCAGCATTCTATTGGGCCGGTTTGGGCCCAGCCGCCTCAGCCACTAGTACTGGGCAGATTCCCTCTGGGTTCCATGAGCAGAGCTCCTCTTGAGAGGGGGCGGGGGGCATCTGGCCGCTTGCTGCTAGCACAGCCCCCTCAAGGGCAGACTTTTTCTACTGATGTTGGACCAGTTTGGCGGCGTCTCTCTGTGCCTGCTCCTGCTTCTCCCTGTCCTTGTCCTGTCTCTACCGGTAATAGTGTAGTATGTGGGCTTGTATTTCCTCCCATGGTTTAGTGTCTAGCCCTACTACACTATCTAATCCAGTACAAATCTCAGTGGGTAGTCCCCTCTTGGGGATGTTGTAGAAGAATGCAGCCTGGGGACCAGTGTCAGTCCAGGGATGTCCTGTCTCCTGCCCTCATCGTTCTCTCATTTTGTCTAGGAATTCGGTTATGGTCTCCCAGACTTTATACTTTCTGCCATCAGTCCTACATCTGGGCGGTCAGGGAACAGCTCCCTTAAGGCTGTCCAGATCTGGTGTCTGAATTAATTAAGTACAGCCCGTCAAGCTTGGTGTTGGTGAGCGTGACTGCGGGGATGCGGACTCAGGAGAACACTGTGTCGGTCTGTTCCCCAGTGAGGCTGCTGAGCAGACTTTTGACTAGCCTACGCCTAAGTTTATACCTGCAGTGTTCTTTTCAAAACAAGAGATCCATTTTCCTGCACCGTCTATCAATAGTGGCAGCTTATTGGTGAGCCCTTCTTTGTCCATCTGTGCCCAAGGCATGTAGATGGTTCCTTCTGCACCTTTCTGGAGCAGCGGACAAATCCTAGCTTGGGCAGCTCTGTTGGTTTGTCCTCAACATAGCGCTCCTAGCGTCTGACACTCCTGCATGTAGGTGTAGTTAAATTTCGCATCTCCCCCTCTGTGCTGGATGCAGTCTTCCGCAATGGCCATATCCTCTGGTTCCAAGGATCTCTCCTGTGCCAAGAGTGGTCATACTGATGGCCCTTCCTTTCAGGCCAGTAGATGACAAAGGCCTCGCCCTCTTCTCTGAATATTAATTGTCTAGGGGTCGGCCTGTCTGACCAGCACATCCGGGGGGAGCAGCAGACGTTGTCGCTCTCCTTGTGCACGCACAAAGGGGCCATGCTGCTCTTTCTACGTCTCAACTGTGTCTTAGTCAGGCTTTCCTGGCTACTTATTTCCTGGTCAGCTCTCTCCTACGTTGATGGTCCAGTGAGGTATGAGCCACCGTTGGGTGCCTTCCTCCCGAATTATCCCTGGTCTCCACTCTATTTGGGGCCCAAAGCCAAGCTCCTGTTCCTTCCGGGGGAGGTGGAAGTTGTCCCCTCTCCCTGCTGGGATTCCCAGACGAGAGCTCTCTTTTTTCCCATCCTTATTTCTTGCCTTTCTTCTATCTCCCTCCTGGGTTGCCTCCTTCTCTATGTGCTCGTGCTGTTTTTCTTGGCAATGTTTTGGCCTCAACCTCACTCCCTGATGGTTCCTCTGTTTCTTTCTTCCCCTGTTTCTTTCTCCCCTCCACTGGTTGAAATCACCTTCTAGGAGGGTCACAAACCTCCCTCTGACCTTTTGGCGCCCGGTGGGGCGCTTAGGAGATTGCGCTCCTTGTTTGGTCTGGACCGGCTGGGTCACGGCTGATGGGTGAGGTGTTGAACCCCGAGGGGGCCCTGGTACCGGTCTCAGCTGGGACTGATGTTGCCTCAGGCTGGCGGGACCTGGGGAACCTCATTCCCACCTGCTGGCTTGCTGCCCTGAGAGGGGGGTCCCAGCAACCTCCGTGACAGGTGGATTAGTGTAACCCAGGGCGACAGCAACTGGGATGGCCGGCATTAGTGAGAGCACATCCCTGCCGGTGTATGGTGGGGGAGGTGAAGATACCTTACTCATGGGTTCCGGAATCATTTTGTAGGCACCTCGAACATGACCCATAATTCTAGCAGGGCCTCCTGTTTAGCCGCCTTATGTCTTGTGTATCTTGTTTGTATGCGAGCTTTCGTGTGTTCTATGGTGTTGGTGTCGAGCGTGCCCTCCTCGGGCCATGTAAAGGAGTGGGTTTTGGTTGGTATATACCACTCACTGCAGTGTTTCTATAATTTCCTAGCCTGAGTAGGAAACCTTGCTTTTATGTGATCTAATGGAGTCTCCATGAAGGATTGGGAAATATGTCTGTTTTAAAGTTTTGCTAACTTTTGGTTATCTCGAGATTTGCTTTTAAAATTAATTACCAACTCTATTCTTGTTTGGGGCAACTTTCAGGTACTATCAGTGTTGGAATCAATAGCCCTAAGTGCTTTTAAAACAAAAAAATCCAAGTTTGAGATGTTCGCTCTATATCGCACCAAGAGCCTATGCGAACCGGCGTGCCACGGCGCCCAGCGGTCCAAGCTATCCCCTACTGACACCCGGGTACTAAGCGTATCCTTTGCACCACTCCCAGAGGTACAAGCAAGCCCTTATGGACACCCAGGGACGAGCCGTATCCTGTACCCAAAATACCAAAATTTGTAGCTACCTTTGCTGCTTTCTAGCGTGCTGACTAGGAGAAAAAACAAAAGTGATCTACGCGCTTGTCCTAGTTTCACACGCCACTACTGGGACTAAGGCTCAGATGTAGCTCTCTTACCCTCAGACGGCTGCCTCTTCATGGACCGCTGCCCTGTGGATTCAGCAGAAATTCTAAACAATTATGGCTTCTGCTCACCAATCTTTTTGCGCAGACTAATGGGTTCGGGCCAGGGTCCGTCCTACCTTCGATAGCAGTCAGGCTTGACAAACCAATCTCTCCTGTCTGGCTTGCCAAAATGTTGCTCGGATATGAATTTACCTTACATAAATGAAAAGACCGGAGGTGTTTGGCAAAACAAAAATACGTTGGTTTAATTAAACTCTGCGGCCGGGAGTACCTGGACAGAACTTGTCTGCTCAAAATCTCTCAATGTACAAAGTTTTGGCCGTCCATTTATACAGTTCATGAGGGACAATAAAACACTTGGCTACATTCCAAAAATTCATCTCCGTTGTAAATCAACAAATGCGGGCATCTGATAAGGACACAGATGGCTCTCGACCTTGGGGAGAGCTAGTATGGGCCAGTGTTTGTGTCCAGATGTCCGGCATGAGGAGCGCTTGATCACTCCGTGTGGTGTGCCTGTCGTGTCCTGACTGTTTGAGTGTGCCTATCTACATGTGGTATCTAGCTTTTTGGTATTTTTGGGGAAAGCGAGCCTTTGGCCAAATGCGTTTTATTGGGACCAATTATCTTGGACTTGTTTGTGGTGCAACTATCTATCTGTGAAATCGATCAGGGTTTACCCTTGGTGCGTGTGTCTTCGGTTTATGGGGGACCGCGCCGTGACCTGTTACTTGATAGGCGTGGGCATGGGTCGCAGGACCTGCCTGACCACGTATCTCTGACTCTGGGTTGATCGAGAGGTCACCTTGGGTGAATCAGACCGCAGTGATGTGATTTCATTGGAACTCCTAAAAATATTATGGCAACCACTGGTATCATTTTTTATCGACATTATCATTATTACGCTTACAGTTATTATGTACATTGATATCATTTTGTACTGGTATTATACTCTGGTTTGAACGCAGGTTGACATTGTTCATATTCGCAACAATAATATCGTATGAGCATGGATCATGGAATACATTGGTGTCATGATTGCTGATGTCGGTGCTGCTGTGTGGGCACAAGTTATGGTATACATTGACATCGCATTGACAGACATTGTGCGAGTACAAGCGGTGGCATACATTCGCATTGCATTTACTGTTCTTGCCGTTGTCGGGCCTCCACATATCATGACATTCATTGACATGGTATTCACCCATTTCAACTCAGTAGAAGATGCACAATAATAACAATTTGCTGTTTATGCTGTGCCAGTGCTGCAAGTCATCGTTCTTCAGAAGCAAGCCCAGTGCACGTATGCTTTTAGCACATTTTAAAAATTGTGAAGCAGCTTGTAAACGAGGTTCTTGGTGTCCATGATTACTTAGCATTAAGACTCTGCAATTAAAAATAGATGTGCAAAGTAATGCAGTCGTGCTTTTGTGTAAGAAGTCCACAAGTGATTACCAAAGACCAAATAAAGTGCATAAAGGAACTAGTCCCCCTAGATTAGGGAGCCCCCTGCAGCAGTGAGTACATCCCCCTAAGGCTGTGTGTTCAGGGGGGTGAGCAGGCTCATGGCTAGTCTGTCTCAGTGCCAGGTTGCCAGCTTATTGACTGCAGGTTTTGATCTCAGCAGTTTATTTGGTGGATGACGGACCCTTGGCTGTGTGCATAATCACAAAGTTTAGCGGGGGTGATTTCTGGAGTGTCCAGTTTAGTCCTGTTGAAGACTATGTGCTAAAAAGCATGGAAAAAGCAGGGCACAGGGCCTAGCTGCCCGGTGCAAGTGTAAGTTTTTTTTTTTTTTTTTACTGCGTGGTACAGTCTGGGCAAGATGTTAAGTGGGTGCTTGGCCCTGTGTCTGTGTGAACTTGGGGATGCTGTTGGGCAAATTCACAAAGATGGCAGGTAGTGGAAAATTGGATGTGCAGTTATAGGCTTTCGGGCGAAATGTGCAAAAGGGCCAGGATGTAAAACAAGCTCGATGGCAGGATCCTGTTGATGCAATCTTGGATGCTGAGAGCAGCTGTTTAATTTAGTTAGGTGCTGGACACCTGGAGTAGTATGTGGAGCAGAGGGGACTGAGAGTGTGGAGATGCCCCGGTTGTGTTGGTAGTGCCACCATTTTCCTTTCCACAGTTTTGAGAAACTTCACTAAGCGACAATTCAGTTGCGGGCAGCTGAGTCGAAACAGGCCAACACTGCCTGCCTTCGTGTACGGATTCCTCTTTGATTAAAAGACGCTTTTACTGTTCCTATATCAGATCTTTGCAGGTGCATATTAAGTGAAGAAGATCCTCTTCTCCTTCGATGAATAATTGACACCTACTCTGTCCTGTTTCTCTGCCACGGGGGTAAGTTTAAATGTGATGACAGCAGTCTGAAGGGGTATTTTAGAAATTTCTCTTTAGCTCTTTTACTGTACCCTACGTAGAGATATGATTCAGGCTTGGGCATTTTGTAACTATTCAAAACTAATCAAGCATGGCTACTTTTGCATTAAGCAGCGTTGTCCTCTAGCAGGAAAGCGACTTGATGGTGGGAATCTCCCAGAGTTGGCTTAGTCAAGTTTTAGTTGGAGACTCCTTGAGATATTCACTTGCTGCACAGGAGACTCATCTGTAGTTCCTTCCATAAGTAAAAGTTAAAGGTGTTGGGAGCTGCCTTTCTGACCCTATTCCAACAATTGATGTAGGCTCTTGTCCTTGCCAAGGGTTGCCTCTGTAGACTAAATTCCAGCTTTATCTGCACCTGAGAGGTATGATTAGGGAGGTTGAAGATCATTCTGTATGTATTGGTCAAGATGTTATCGAAGTTCTTTGCATCCGTCTCTTTCACATCTTCACCCCCATAGGCTATGATAGGCATCACTTTTGCGTTGATTATAGGAAGGAGTGGAGTCATAGTTGGGCCAAGTAGTTTCTTCTTTCATTTTTTTAAACGCAACGGCTAGTGCAATACCTTTACTTCTCATTGCCCCCTTTCTGTAGGGTGAAGGATCCAACTTTTTCTATATTTACTCCCAGGTATTTATATTCCTCCAGCGTGTTGAGGTGTTTCCTGTCTAGTAACTAGCACAGGGGCTTTCTCCTTGTGCCATTAATTGTCTTGATTTTTGTGTTTTTGATCCCCACCTGGGTGCGACCTATTAGGACCAGGTCGTCAGCGTATAGAAGGTTGGAAAGAGCCATTCCGCCTAGTTCGGGAGCGTGCAGATCGTTGTTTAACTTTGATGTTTTCTCTGTGAGAAAAATGTTGAACAAGTTGGGTGCCAGTACACACCTCTGCTTCAGCCCTTTAGTAGTTGGAATTCGTTTGGATAGGTGGGCTACTCCAGTATTGGAACTTTCATAAATTCACATGCTTGAATCATTCCCCGTCGTCGAGATGGGAGTCCCCGGTACATCAAAATAGCAATGCAAAGCTATTGCAAACTAGAAACTAGGCCTAGGCCGATTTCAGTTTTGTAACATATCCACCTCTTTTTGTCAAAGAGACCAAATAAAACACACAACCAATCAGATCAGCCTCACCCTCTAGAACCCTCCTGAGAGAACCTCAGACCTTCAGATTTTCTACCGCACGTTGTGCTAGGGAGTCTCCACTGAGCTCTGCTCAGTTATTCCTTATTCTATTACTCTTGCGAGATATTTTCAACTATTTTATCTTCCAGATTGCTCTACAACTTGGTTTTTTCTCAATTCCTTATGGCAGACAAGGAGAAAAAGGGCCTTTTTAGAGCTTGTGCAACCTGCTCTAAGAAGAGGCTCCAGAAGTTAAAATCCAGGAGAGAGCCAGTTTCTAGTGACGACAGTGATGATGCCTCATCTGCTTCGTCTTATAGAAGATCTGCTAAAAGGGGAAGATCTGACCCCCATTCTTCAGAGGAGCGCCCTCAAAAAGCCTCTAAAAAGACCTCCCATGGGTCTGACGGGCTTAGTCCTACTAAATCTCCTTACCGAGGTGAGAAGGAGAGGAAAGGACTTATGACGGGAGACAGTGGAGTAAGGAAGGCGAGCTCTGTTCCTCCTTCTCCTGAAGGAAGAAAAACTTTCAAAAAACCTTCTTCTGTTCCTCTTGAGGAAAAACAGTCAAAGAAATTACCGTCGTCGACGAAGCCGTCGACTACACCGTCGACGAAGAAACCATCATCGACATCGTCGACGCGGAGTGACAAAGGCCAGTCTCCTCAGCTTACAATAGTTCCGACGATGGGATCGTCGCCGAGAGCTCTACTGGTGTCGACGAATACGGTTCCGGCGCCATCGACGACGGAGGCTACAACGGCAGTGACGACAAAGTTGTCGACGTCGACAGCAATGACGGCGACAAGAACGACGGCGGCGGCGATGGCAATAGCGTTGACGGTAATGTCGACGGTATCTATGACAGCGTCCATGGCAATATCATCATCGTCGACGACACCAAAAATTTCTGGAGAAAAAGCCAGGAAGCGTCGGGTAACTCCTGAAGTCACTTCACCTAGCAAGGGGACTCCTTTACTACCTTCTCATCTCCTGGAGGAGGAGAATTCAGATGAGGAGGGACCTTTCGGTTATGCTCATAGCCCTTAGAGTTGCACGTTAAGTCCCAGGAGGACGATTCTGAAGAAGGATACGAAGGAGAACATTACTATGATCCTCCCCAGGAATACCATGGGGAATATCAGGAGGAGGTGGTCTGTATGCCTTCCTCTTTGATTTCCGACTTACAATACATGCTGTTGGACTACAAGAGAAGGTTTCCGACTCCATCCTCGATCCCGGGACAGGCGTCAATTCCCCCAAGACAACACTCAGTGCCTTCCACTCCTCGGGCACCACCACTGCAAATAATAGCAGAACCTCCACCAAGGCCACCTTTTGTCCAACACCAAGATACCTCGGATGACGATCATGGGGACACGGATCTTCCAGACCCACATAGGGAATGGGGTGACTATATTATCCCCACTCCTTCTTCCCCTTCACCGGTTCCTGTGGATTCTCTGCCAGGGGACATAGGTGGTTTCCACAATCTACTGGAAAGGGCGGCCAAGAGGTTTGATCTGCCAATGCCATCTTCGCAGACAGAGTGTTTTTTATATGACTTTAAGGAGCCCTTTAAGAAGACTGTGCTGGCCGTTCCCATTGTCAATTATTTATGGGATTAGGGGCTTAAGGTCATGAAAACCCCAGCCACGGTGGTCCCGGTTCTTCCACGATTGGAGAAAAAATATAAGGCCCCAGAAGATAGCCCGGCTTGCCTAGTGAGTCATCCGAAACCAGACTCAGTTATATCGCAGGCAGCGCAGCGGAAGTCATAGAATCCGGCAGCTCCTCTCACTACGCCTCCGGACAAGAAAGGCAGATGCCTGGACAACGCGGGCAAGAGATTCTCTTCTATGTCTGGTTTATTGGTCAGGGCAGCTAACGCTTTAGCTATTCTCGGCCGCTACGACCGGCAGATGTGGTGTGATTTATCTCCTTACATCGACCAACTTCCGGAGGAAAGTAAGACTGAAGCTAAGAAGATCCTCCAGGAAGGAGAGAGGTCTTCCTCAGAGGTCCTAGATTGTGCAATGGACATCGCTACAACAGCTTTTCGGTCTCTGGCTGGAGCAGCGGTCCTACGTCGTCAGGGTCGGCTTAGAGCAACCTCGTTCAGACCAGAGGTCCATAATAAAATACTGGATCTTGCATTCGATGGGGAAGCTCTCTTCGGAAAGCATGTGGATGACGCTCTCAAAGATATAAAAAAGGGCACAGACACGGCGAAGTCGTTGGGGACGCTCCAGTACCGTAAGGTTCCTTTTTGAGGAGCCCGGGGTAGAGGGCTTCCTTCGTACAGAGGAGGTTACCAACAATATAAGTACTCCTCTTATACACCTGCCACACAGTCTTAACGCCCGCAGTACAAACAGCGAAAAGGTCAATCTGCAGCCTATTCGAAATCGGCGCCCAGAGGCAGAGCAGGACGTCAGGGGAAGGATCCATCAAGACCTCAATAGCGGCTTGCCGGCTCTGGCTACTGTTCCTTCCCAACACCAAACACCTGTAGGGGGAAGGATTTCTTTGTGCTTACAAAATTGGCAAAAAATAACGACAGATCAATGGGTGCTAAACATAGTTCAATTCGGCCATACATTGGAATTTGTTCGACCTCCTCCACCCACCCCTCCTCGCAGGCACATGACAAAACATCTACGTCTCCTGCTCCTAGAAGTCCAAATAATGTTACAGAAAGGGGCAATAGAACCAGTCCTGTTATCCCAGAGAGGAAAGGGATTCTACTCCTGATTCTTTCTGGTTCGAAAGACTATCAAGAAGTGGCGTTCTATCCTAGATCTGAGGGAGCTCAACGCCTATCTCATCAAGCAGTCGTTTCGAATGATCTCCTTACAGGACATACTTCTACTTCTAAATTCGGGAGATTTTATGGCCACTTTAGACCTAGAGGACGCCTATTTTCATGTTCCCATTCATCCATCGAACAGGAAGTTCCTTCGCTTTACAGTAGCCAAGAGCCACCTTCAATTCAAAGTTCTCCCTTTTGGCCTCAGATCGGCACCAAGGATCTTTACGAAAAGTTTGGCTCCGGTAGCGGCCTTCCTCAGAAGACAGCAACACCAGGTATTTCCCTACCTAGACGACTGGCTGATAAAAGCACCTTCCAAGGCAACAGCCAGGAATTCTGTGACAGCCTGCACAAAGCTGTTCAAGGATCTAGGTCTTACCCTCAAAAGGGACAAGTCAAGCTTGCGTCCTTCCAAGAACACCGTTTTTCTGGGAGCCATATTGGACACGTCCCTGAACAGAGCGTTTCCATCACTAGAAAGGCAAGCCAAGCTGGTGTCAATGGCTTGACTACTTCTAAGAAGAAAGTCACTTTCAGTTCGCCTCTACAAATCCCTTCTGGGATCCATGTCATCCTGCATTCCTCTGATGCCACACTGCAGGCTACGAATGCGACCTCTTCAGGAGCAACTGGACTTACAGTGGCGTCAAGTAGAAGGATCTTTCGAGGACATGATCACGGTAACTTCACCAATGAGACAGGTCGTTTCATGGTGGACTCACAGGGCGAACATTTTACAAGGTCTCTCTTTTCTGACCACCCCAGCTCCTCAGATAATTACAACAGATGCATCTCTAGAGGGTTGGGGAGCAGTCCTACAGGACCTTCAAATAAGTGGCTGATGGCAACAACATAGTCTTCTGCACATCAATCTGCTGGAGCTAAGAGCAATTCGCCTAGCCCTAGAGGCATTTCACCTGAGGATCAGAAACTCATAGGTACTTACCAGGACTGACAATGCCACGGCTATGCATTACGTCAACAAACAAGGCGGCACAAGATCCCGTCTGTTGTCCTCAGAGGCTCAAACTATCTGGGAATGGGCGATCCAACATGGGGTTTCGCTGAAAGCCGAACATCTTCTGGGAAACCTCAACGAGACAGCAGATACTCTAAGCAGGCTAAAGCCGGTCTTCCACGAGTGGGAGCTGGATCAACAGACACTAGACAGCATCTTCCGGTTATGGTGCAAGCCATCCATAGATCTGTTTGCGACACCGGAGAACAAGAAATGCCGGTACTTCGAAAGCTGGTATCACCACCTGGGATCCTGGGGGAATGCGTTTTCGATGGCATGGTCAGACGCCTTTGTTTACGCTTTTCCCCCACATTCCTCTTCTTCCAAGGCTTCTCATGAAGATTAAGGCGGAGCCCTGCAAAATGATCCTCATAGCTCCAGCTTGGCCTCGCCAGTATTGGTACACAGAGCTTCTTCTGTCGGTGGAGCGACCGATTCTCTTGTATCCTATCCCTTCACTGCTCACGATGTCCCAGGGCCATGTGCTGCATCCGGATCCCAAATCTCTTCAATTGTCAGCATGGCTCCTGAACACAGGGAGTTTCTCGACCTGAATCTGTCCACTGAGTGTAGAGACATTGTTAGACTTGGCATCTTTTGGCGTGTTTCCCCTGACTTTTTGCTTTCTGACCTCCCGGTTTTGACTCTGTTTTTGCTGGTGTGATGATTCTGCGCACTTTCCTCACTGCGGTCCAGTGGGAAAGTGCAAGTGCTCCTGTATAAAATGTGTTATGGATTGGTGTTTCCATGATTGGCCTATTTGGTTTATGTGTCAGTCCCTTGTAAAGTGCACTGCGAGTGCCAGGGCCTATAGACCAAATGCTGTTGGTGGGCTGCAGCACTGGATTGTGCCACCCACGCAAACAGCCCGTAAAGTGTAACTCGGGCCTGCCATCGCAGAGCCTGTGCGCAGCCTGGGGCTGCCATGTCGACTTGGCAAGTGCACACACTTGCAAGTCCCCAAACCTTCCCTTTGCTACATGTTAGTCACCCCTAAGGTAGGCCCACGGTACCCCTGTGGGCAGGGTGCGGTGTATGCGAAAGGTAGGACATGCCCGGGTGTGTGCGGCATGTCCTGATAGTGAATTACAGCCTAGTTCGTTGTTCACTATTGCAAGGCTACCTGTTCCCCTAGGCCAGAACGGGCAGTTTTGATTATTACAGTTTATAATCCTAACTGACCCGGGAACATGGTAGAAATTCGAGTTTAGTATGCCTGGACTCAGAATGATAAAATGCATCTTTTAGTGAAGTTGGTTTTAACATTCTGTGTTTGAAAATACCACTTTTAGAAAGTGGGTATTTTCTTGTCTAACCATCCAAGCCTGCCTCTGCGGGGTTGTGTATTCCTTGTCTGGAATGTGAGTGACAGGGGCTGGGGGATGCCAGGAGACAGGGTGAGTCAGCGCAGGGCTGAATAGCCAGATCGACCTGTAGATGGGTGGGAGGGGTCGCACCTGGGCCCTGAATAGGACAGTGCCTTCCCTCCACAATGCTGGCTCCACCTCCTGTGGTGCGTCTGATGTCCCTGGCCTACTCACTGAAAGAAGGGACGGAGACTTGTCAACAAAGTGCTCCAGAACTGGTTTGAACTAGGCGAAGGCCTCTCTGCCTTCAGAGAACAAAGGAATTTGGGATATAAATATTGGGGCCCTGACCCCATGAATTTAGATCTCGCTGGAATCAAGGAACCTGCCAAGACGAAGAGCTGGAAGAGCTGCCAGGAGGAGTACTGCCCCTTTGCTGTGTTGTTGCTTTGTTGGGTTGGCCTGCAGCTGCTGCTTCTGCCTTGGGCAGTGAAAGGACTGGACTGAACTTTCTACAAACTTGTGCTGAGTATCTCCAAGGGCCAGGAACCGAGCTGGCCTCCTGTTAGAAGTCTCAGGGACTACAAAGACTTCACACGCCTCTGGGTACCGCTTCTGGAACGCTGTTTCAGTCGCCACAGAGGAAGGGAACTGCAACCGACTCCGTCAACCGAATCCATCCCTGGCCGGTGACCTGTTTGCACCGCAGACCGCATCGCCCCGCTTCGCATCGCAGCCCTGGTCTCACCGTGAGCGACGTCCAACGCCGCCAACATCGAGCCGCTGCTTGCACCGTGACCTGTGGGCACCGCAGTTCGCATCGCATCGCTTCACTGGGCCAGCCGGACCAGACCGACACTGTCGCTGCAACTGGCTCAAGAGTCGAGACCGCACCGCATTTGGGGCACCGCTCGCACGTCTGCGACGCACCGCTCCGACTCGCACCGCTGTCCGACGCCAGCTCCTGCACTCCGGCTAGGTCGCCTGCATCGCAACCTGTCAGCACCGCATCGAGCATCGTCTCACCCTGCATCGCACGCCTTGGACTCATCGACTCCGTCTGCACGACGATCATCGAGCCGCTGCCTGCACCGCATCGAGGGACACCGCACCTTGCATCGCTCCGTCTTGCACCGCAACCGCGACGAACGCCGACCGGCTCGTACACTCCGTACCAGCCACAACGAGAAAGGTACTGTAACCGAGTCTGTTCATGACTCTGCTGGCCCGTATCGACGCGGTCGGCTGGAACTGTTAGACTCTGTGGTTTTCAGCATCACGGTAGGCTCGGACGGAGCTACCGACTCGTACGAACTTTGCTTTTGTGCTATTCCTGCAAAGAAGAAGTTAACGTATCAAGTATTCATTACGTAAAGTATAGTATTGTGGATTTTTGTCGTAATTGGTCTTGTCTTGAGTATATAAAATATTTGGTTATTTTTCTAAACTGGTGTGGTGTCCGTTTGTAGTGCTTACACTGTATTACTGTTGGTTATGTGCAAATGCTTTACACACTGCCTCTGAATTAAGCCTGACTGCTCGTGCCAAGCTACCACGAGGGTGAGCAGGGGTTACTTCACGAGTGTAACAACCCTTACCCTGACTAGGAAGAAGGGTCCCTACTTGGACAAAGGTGCAAGCCCTTGCCAACTAGAGATCCCATTTCTAACATTGGTTGTCAGCGGTGAGGATAGGACTTGTGTTTGCACTTGACTTACAGTGATTGGTGTGCACTACTACCATATCGCAGACCATTACGTACCACATACTGGTTCTTTTTCTTTTGGCCTATTTTTGATCTTGCCAGTTTTCAACTCACGACTTTTGTCATGCCTGAATCAATTGCATCATCCGTTGCATCTCTGGAAGTTATCTTTGAGGAGGACAGGTTGGAATCCTACGCCGTAAAGGAGTTACGAGCGATTTGTAAAAACTTGAAAGTCCAAATTAAAGGCCTCACAAGGAAGGAGGAGCTACAGAAGGCGCTGAGGGCCTTGGTAGCGGCCAGACATGCCAATGGGCAGCCTGGGGATCTCAGTGAGGAGGCGGAGGAGCCTATTTCCAGGGTGGATGTGCTTTTGGGTAGGGGGAACCCGCCAGGTCAGGCAGCAGCAGTCTGTCCCCAGAGGAGCTGGAGGACAGGCGGGAGGCAAGGCAGTTTGAGCTGCAGAAGCTCAGGCTGGAGAGTGAGCGGGAGGAGAAGAGATTGGCCATAGAGGAGAGGAAGATGCTCTTAGAGCATGAGAGAGAACTAAAGGAGCTAGAACTTAGGAGTAAGTCAGGCTCAGATGGTGGCAGCAATTCGTCCAGAAAGGCAGACAGGATTGTGCACATTCCCAAGAACGTAGGCAAGGAGTTCAAGAAGGGGGATGACATACAAAGGTGGTTTCAGGGTTATGAGGCAGCCATACACATGAATGGGGTCCCTGAGGAGAGTTGGGGAGCAGGATTGTGGCCACTTTTCCCGGAAGAAGCAAGGGATGCTCTGATAGCTTTGGGTAAGGGGTATCACCTCACCTATGCTGACATGAAGGATGCCCTTCTCACGAAGTATGGTCTTACTCCTGAAAAGTACAGGGATCAGTTCAGGTCCAGTAAGAAGTCTGATGCCAACACTTGGTTGGAATGTGTGGATGTGTTCTGCAGGTCTCTGGATGGTTGGGTGAAGGGCAGTAGTGTAACAGATTTTCAGGGGCTCTACAACTTGATTGCATGGGAGCACTTGTCTAGTCTATGTTTTGCAGATCTGCGCCAGCACCTAGTAGATAGTAAGCTAACTGACCCCAGGAAGCTTGCTATGGAAGCGGACCGCTGGGTGAGTACCAGGGTCCACAAGAAAGCGTTTGGGGAGACTCAGCCAAAGGTGGGCAGGGTCCCCAGCAGAAAGGTGGGGGGACAAGGGTAAAGCACAGGAGTTCTCTAAAGGGCCCCAAACTAGTACCCAGGGTAAAGGTTCCCAGCCCCCGGTGATAAGAAGAAAGGGGTCTCTACAGGGAAGCCTGTTGAGACCGGCCCCCGCAAGTGTTATGCATGTGACCAGGTAGGTCACTTTAAGGGGGACCCCAAGTGCCCGAAGGGGACACAGCCACCCACCGGTGGACAGTCCAAAGTGTTGGCTAGTGTAGCGCTTGGGGAGGAGGGGTGCCCACAGGAGGGTGGGGATCCCGCAGAAATGACCCTTGTCTCACTCGGGGACAGTGAGATGGTCCCAGGAAACCAGGTGCCCCCTAACACAAAGAAATATAGCACCTGGGTGACCATTAATGGGAACAGGGTAGAGGCTCTCAGAGATACTGGAGCCAGTGTGACCTCAGTCCGGTGTCACCTGGTGTCTGAGAAGCAAGTAGTCCCAGGAGCATTCCACCAAGTAGTTGCTGTAGACAACTCTGAGCGCCAGTGTATGGTGGCGCAGGTTCCCTTTGAATGGGGGGGTCTCAGGTCCCTTGAGGGTGGTTGTGAGCCCTACCATGCCTGTAGATTGTCTGCTAGGAAACGACCTGGAGCAGTCCTCGTGGAAGGAGGTTGAGCTCAGGTCGCACTTGGAGATGCTTGGGTTGCCAGAGTGGGCATGCGTGTCTACTCGGTCAATGGCAGCCAGAAAGGGTGATCAAAAGGACTTGGAGCCTGAAACAGTGGCCCAAGTCCCTGCCAAGAGAAAGGGCAGGGCGCGGGAAACCGGCCCCGAAGTTCCCACGGACCGGGAGGAGGCGGACCTCGAGGGGACGCCCGGTGCCTACAGGGAGCAGGTAGCCGAACTGGGAGACATCTCTGAGCTGACCCATTGGCAGCAAGAAGGGGGTCCCACCAGGGAGGAGTTCTGCAGGGAGCAGAGCGAGTGCCCTACTCTGGAGGGTCTGCGGCGGCAGGCTGCAGACCAGGCAGCTGGTAATCAGTCCGGGTCACATCTGATCTACTGGGAGAGCGGTCTCCTATACAGTGAGCCTAAGGTTGCTGAGCCTGGGTCAGCCCGTGTGCTGGTGGTACCCCAGCGCTTCAGGACCTTCCTTCTGGGTCTGGCTCATGACGTGCCTTTGGCAGGACATTTGGGGCAGGACAAGACCTTTGACAGGCTTGTCACCCACTTCTTTTGGCCCCAAATGCGAAGGCAGTCAGATGCACACTGCAGGTCTTGCCAAACTTGCCAGGCAAGTGGTAAGAGTGGGAGGAAGGTCAAAGCTCCTCTCCAACCTTTTCCTGTTGTTGGAACCCCCTTTGAAAGGGTAGGGATGGATATTGTGGGGCCACTGGATCCCAAGACAGCCATGGGCAACAGGTACATCCTGGTCTTGGTGGACCATGCCACCCGGTACCCGGAGGCAATCCCTCTCAGGACAACGACGGTGCCAGTGGTGGGCCGGGCGTTAATGGGGATCTTTTCCCGTGTGGGATTCCCCAGAGAGGTGGTTTCCGATAGGGGGACCAATTTCATATCGAAGTATATGACATCCCTGTGGAAGGAGTGTGGTGTAACCTACAAGTTCACCACTCCTTACCACCCACAAGGAAACGGTCTGGTGGAGAGATTCAACCAGACCTTGAAAGGCATGATCAAGGGTCTAACAGAACCCATGAGGCGTAAGTGGGACGTCCTCTTGCCATGCCTACTCTTTGCGTACAGGGAGGTGCCTCAGAAGTCTCTTGGGTACAGCCCCTTTGAGCTCCTGTATGGCCACCCTGTCAGAGGACCTCTGAGTTTGGTTAAGGAAGGCTGGGAGGCGGCTCCCAGGAAAACTCCCAGGATGTATTTAGCTACATGCTGGCCTTTAGAAACCAAACTGCCCGCTTCAGGAAACTCGCTCAGGCGAACCTAGAAGCAAGCCAGGAAGAAATGAAGAGATGGTATGACCAGAACGCCACTCTGGTCGAATTTCAACCTGGGCAAAAGTGTGGGTCATGGCCCCAGTAGCACCTTGTGCCTTGCAGGACAAGTGGACTGGGCCATATGAGGTAAAGGAGCGCAAAAGTGACGTCACCTACCTGGTGGATTTGCAGGCTCCAAGGAACCCTTTGAGGGTCCTTCACGTGAACCGCCTCAAGCCCCACTTCGAGAGGTCCGAAGTGAGTATGCTCTTGGCGACAGATGATGGGGTGGAAGAGGAGAGCGAGCCTCTCCCTGACCTCCTGTCTACCAAGGAGCATGATGGGTCAGTAGAGGGTGTGATCCTCTCCCCTACTCTGACTCAGGAGCAGCAGGGGGCTGTCGCCAGTTGTTGGGACAGTTCGCCCCGCTGTTCTCTCTGACCCCCGGTGTTACTCACTGGTGTACCCATGACGTGGACACCGGTGACAGCCATCCTGTGAAGCACAAGATTTACAGGTTGACTGACCGGGTCAGAGCCAGCATCAAGGAGGAGGTCTCTAAGATGTTGGCGTTAGGGGTGATTGAGCCCTCCCACAGTCCTTGGGCCAGCCCAGTGGTCTTGGTCCCAAAGGCTGCGGCGCCCGGTGCCACTCCAGAACTCCGGTTTTGTGTGGACTACCGTGGGCTCAATGCCGTCACCAGGACTGACGCGCACCCCATCCCCAGAGCTGATGAGCTCATTGATTGGTTGGGAGCTGCCCGGTTCCTCAGCACGTTTGACTTAACGTCTGGGTACTGGCAGATTGCCTTAACCGATGGGGCCAAGGAGAGATCAGCATTCTCAACCCCAGAAGGTCATTACCAATTCCGGGTGATGCCCTTTGGGTTGAAGAATGCCCCTGCCACCTTTCAGAGGTTGGTCAATCAGGTGTTGGCTGGGCTGGAGGATTTCAGTGCCGCCTACCTGGATGACATTGCTGTGTTCAGTTCCAGCTGGGAAGAACATTTACAGCACCTTGAGAAAGTGTTGAGGGCTCTGCAAGGTGCAGGCCTCACGATCAAGGCCAGTAAGTGCCAGATCGGGCAGGGTTCTGTGGTGTACTTGGGACACCAGGTAGGGAGCGGCCAGGTGGCGCCCCTACAACCCAAGATTGACACCATTCTGGCTTGGGAACCCCCAAGACCCAGACAGAGGTGAGAGCCTTCTTAGGTCTCACCGGCTATTATAGGAGATTTGTTAAGGGCTATGGCACCATCGTTGCCCCCTTAACAGAGCTGACCTCTAAGAGGCAGCCCAGGAAAGTGATCTGGACTGAGTCCTGCCAGAAAGCTTTTGATGCCCTGAAGGCAGCCATGTGCACGGCGCCCGTGCTCAAGGCACCTGACTTCTCCAAGGAATTCGTCGTGCAGACTGACGCTTCAGAGCATGGTGTGGGAGCGGTGCTCTCACAACTGAACGAAGAGGGCCTGGATCAGCCTGTAGTCTTCCTTAGCAGGCGACTACTTCCCAGGGAACAGAGGTGGAGTGCCATAGAAAGGGAAGCTTTTGCTGTGGTCTGGGCGCTGAAGAAGTTGAGACCATACCTGTTTGGGACTCACTTCCGGGTTCAGACAGACCACAGGCCCCTCAGATGGTTGATGCAAATGAGGGCGAGAATCCAAAACTGCTGAGGTGGTCCATCTCCCTACAGGGAATGGACTTTACGGTGGAACACCGTCCTGGTACAGAACACGCCAACGCAGATGGTCTGTCCAGGTTCTTCCGCCTTAGTGAAGAGAACTCCAATGGGGTTGGGTAGTTCTCCCTACTTTCAGCTGGAGGGGACATGTGTTAGACTTGGCATCTTTTGGCGTGTTTCCCCTGACTTTTTGCTTTCTGACCTCCCGGTTTTGACTCTGTTTTTGCTGGTGTGATGATTCTGCGCACTTTCCTCACTGCGGTCCAGTGGGAAAGTGCAAGTGCTCCTGTATAAAATGTGTTATGGATTGGTGTTTCCATGATTGGCCTATTTGGTTTATGTGTCAGTCCCTTGTAAAGTGCACTGCGAGTGCCAGGGCCTATAGACCAAATGCTGTTGGTGGGCTGCAGCACTGGATTGTGCCACCCACGCAAACAGCCCGTAAAGTGTAACTCGGGCCTGCCATCGCAGAGCCTGTGCGCAGCCTGGGGCTGCCATGTCGACTTGGCAAGTGCACACACTTGCAAGTCCCCAAACCTTCCCTTTGCTACACCCCTAAGGTAGGCCCACGGTACCCCTGTGGGCAGGGTGCGGTGTATGCGAAAGGTAGGACATGCCCGGGTGTGTGCGGCATGTCCTGATAGTGAATTACAGCCTAGTTCGTTGTTCACTATTGCAAGGCTACCTGTTCCCCCTAGGCCAGAACGGGCAGTTTTGATTATTACAGTTTATAATCCTAACTGACCCCGGGAACATGGTAGAAATTCGAGTTTAGTATGCCTGGACTCAGAATGATAAAATGCATCTTTTAGTGAAGTTGGTTTTAACATTCTGTGTTTGAAAATACCACTTTTAGAAAGTGGGTATTTTCTTGTCTAACCATCCAAGCCTGCCTCTGCGAGGTTGTGTATTCCTTGTCTGGAATGTGAGTGACAGGGGCTGGGGGATGCCAGGAGACAGGGTGAGTCAGCGCAGGGCTGAATAGCCAGATCGACCTGTAGATGGGTGGGAGGGGTCGCACCTGGGCCCTGAATAGGACAGTGCCTTCCCTCCACAATGCTGGCTCCACCTCCTGTGGTGCGTCTGATGTCCCTGGCCTACTCACTGAAAGAAGGGACGGAGACTTGTCAACAAAGTGCTCCAGAACTGGTTTGAACTAGGCGAAGGCCTCTCTGCCTTCAGAGAACAAAGGAATTTGGGATATAAATATTGGGGCCCTGACCCCATGAATTTAGATCTCGCTGGAATCAAGGAACCTGCCAAGACGAAGAGCTGGAAGAGCTGCCAGGAGGAGTACTGCCCCTTTGCTGTGTTGTTGCTTTGTTGGGTTGGCCTGCAGCTGCTGCTTCTGCCTTGGGCAGTGAAGACTGGACTGAACTTTCTACAAACTTGTGCTGAGTATCTCCAAGGGCCAGGAACCGAGCTGGCCTCCTGTTAAGAAGTCTCAGGGACTACAAAGACTTCACACGCCTCTGGGTACCGCTTCTGGAACGCTGTTTCAGTCGCCACAGAGGAAGGGAACTGCAACCGACTCCGTCAACCGAATCCATCCCTGGCCGGTGACCTGTTTGCACCGCAGAGCCGCATCGCCCCGCTTCGCATCGCAGCCCTGGTCTCACCGTGGGCGACGTCCGACGCCGCCAACATCGAGCCGCTGCTTGCACCGTGACCTGTGGGCACCGCAGTTCGCATCGCATCGCTTCACTGGGCCAGCCGGACCAGACCGACACTGTCGCTGCAACTGGCTCAAGAGTCGAGACCGCACCGCATTTGGGGCACCGCTCGCACGTCTGCGGCGCACCGCTCCGACTCGCACCGCTGTCCGACGCCAGCTCCTGCACTCCGGCTAGGTCGCCTGCATCGCAACCTGTCAGCACCGCATCGAGCATCGTCTCACCCTGCATCGCACGCCTTGGACTCACCGACTCCGTCTGCACGACGCTCATCGAGCCGCTGCCTGCACCGCATCGAGGGACACCGCACCTTGCATCGCTCCGTCTTGCACCGCAACCGCGACGAACGCCGACCGGCTCGTACACTCCGTACCAGCCACAACGAGAAAGGTACTGTAACCGAGTCTGTTCATGACTCTGCTGGCCCGTATCGACGCGGTCGGCTGGAACTGTTAGACTCTGTGGTTTTCAGCATCACGGTAGGCTCGGACGGAGCTACCGACTCGTACGAACTTTGCTTTTGTGCTATTCCTGCAAAGAAGAAGTTATCGTATCAAGTATTTATTCGTAAAGTATAGTATTGTGGATTTTTGTCGTAATTGGTCTTGTCTTGAGTATATAAAATATTGGTTATTTTTCTAAACTGGTGTGGTGTCCGTTTGTAGTGCTTACACGGTATTACTGTTGGTTATGTGCAAATGCTTTACACACTGCCTCTGAATTAAGCCTGACTGCTCGTGCCAAGCTACCACGAGGGTGAGCAGGGGTTACTTCACGAGTGTAACAACCCTTACCCTGACTAGGAAGAAGGGTCCCTACTTGGACAAAGGTGCAAGCCCTTGCCAACTAGAGATCCCATTTCTAACAGACATTCTTTCTCAGGCTCGAGCTCAGAGTACGAACAAGACATATCGAATGAAGTGGGAAAGGTTCTGTCTCTGGTGCCAAGAATCGGGAGTTCATCCTTTCTCTTCGGCTCATGATATTCTTCCTTACATCCTTTCATTGGCCAAGGCTGGCTTGGCTCACGCATCCATTAAAGTTCCATCTCTCAGCCATCTCTTGTTACAGAAGAACATCTTCAGGCCCTTCGCTATGGTCAGCGAGAATAATTAAACAGTTTATGAAAGGGCTTTTTAGAGCCTTTCCTCCGATCAAGCGTCCTCCCCCATTATGGCACCTTAATGTGGTCTTGGCTCAGCTCATGAAGCATCCCTTCGAACCTATCCATAAGGCAGAGTTAAAATTCCGATCGTGGAAAGTGGCTCTTCTTCTGGCGCTAACGTCTGCGAGAAGGGTTAGCGAATTGCAGGCACTCACTATCCAGGAGCCTTTTCTTCAGTTCAAAAATGACAGAGTAGTACTTCATACTAACCCCAAGTTTATCCTTAAGGTGCCCTCTGACTTTCACCTGAATGAACCTCTGGTTCTTAAGTCCTTTTTCCCTCAGCCTACAACTCCGGCTGAGAGATCGCTTCATTCGCTAGACATTCAGCGTTGTTTGAAATTCTATCTCCAACTAACTGAACAATTTAGAAAGTCACCTCAGCTCTTTGTGGCTTATAGTGCTCCTCGTAAGGGTTTTCCCTTATCCAAACAAGGCATTGCACGTTGGATTTCCAGCTCTATCCAGTACTGTCATCAATTGGCTGGGAAACCCCTCCAGGGAAAGGTCCGTGCCCACTAGACGAGGACAGTCTCTTCCTCTACGGCCCTCTTTGCTGGGGTACCTATCCTGGACATCTGCAGAGCAGCTACCTGGAAGAGTATCCATACCTTTACCAGACATTACTGCTTGGATTCTTCGACGCGCAGTGATACTGTGTGGGGTAAGCAGTCCTGAGGAACCTGTTTCAATAGAGGTAAGCTTCCGTCTCATCCCTCCTTCCTTTTCTTTCCTAAAACCTTGCACATTCTTTGATAAATGTATTTTTTCAGGCTATACTGTCTGTATATCAGCTTTGCACATTCTGGGGATGCCTATTGCTTTGCTGCTAATTCTTTGAAATTACTGTATGATCACACTTAAGATTAAATGCTTGTCTCGATACTTAACAGAGTCTAAATTGAGGAAACTATTTCCTCTTTTCTAATTTTTTCTATGCTTATGTACTATTGTTAAAGAAGATCAGGACAAGAAATGTGCTCATAACTGCTAGCTACTCTGATTCAAGCATGTGAATCTATGATAGTTCCAATACTGGAGTAAGAAAATAAGTTACTTACCTGTAACTTTAGTTCTCCAGTATTGGAAGCTTTCATAGATTCACATGCGACCCACCCTCCTCCCCTGCGAAAGCTCAACCTTTTTTTACTTTTATGGTTATCCGATGGCACTACTGCTACGAAAATCTGAAGGTCTGAGGTTCTCTCAGGAGGGTTCTAGAGGGTGAGGCTGATCTGATTGGTTGTGTGTTTTACTTGGTCTCTTTTACAAAAAGAGGTGGATATGTTGCAAAACTGAAATGGGACTAGGCCTAGTTTCTAGTTTGTAATATTTGCATTGCTATTTTGATGTACCGGGGACTCCCATCTCGACGACGGGGAATGATTCAAGCATTTGAATCTATGAAAGCTTCCGATACTGGAGAGCTAAAGTTACAGGTAAGTAACTTATTTTCATCCTGTACACAGCTTAATCTGTACCCACGTGTTGGTATGTAAAAGAATTAGCAGGCTTAGAAGGGTTGTTGAAATGCCCCAAGATGCCAGCTTCCTGCATAGTATCTTCCGATTGATGTGGTCAAAAGCGGACCTGTAGTCGATGCACAAATGCAGTGGATACCTCCATTTTTATTTTTAGGTCTCGCCTGAGCCAGCGCATGCCATGCTCTGGCGAGACTTTTAGTGAGTGGGCATTCAAAAATCCGACCACACGCTTTCTATGTGGCCTCGAGCGTGCGGTTACACGCACAGTTACGAGCAGAGGCGCCATTTGGCTTACCTCTCTCGTCATGCGCTCAGCGCATCGCTCGCGGGCACACAAAGCGTGTGGACGCTGCAGCTGCTTTCACTTTTGCCGCCGCGCGCCCACTCGCTCCGCCCTCTCCGTCTCCTTTTTGAAGACCGCTTGTTCTATATTCTCTCTGGTTTGGATGAAGGAATTCCAGCTATGCTTCTACATTTCTCTTGCCAACTGCGTTTTGCGTTGCTGGCAGTACGTGGTCTTATGTTTATTTAATGACAGTGTGTGGCCTCTTGGCTTACAATGTGGTTATCGAGTAGATTCCATTGAGGAAGTTTGGATGTAGTTAAATTCAACAAATTCCTTTTCATCAGTAACACACCACTGACTTTGTCTAATAGAGCATTGCGCAAGATTCAATGTCATATACATTTTTAAACACTTCATTAATCTATCTTTGGGCTGATCTGCTTAACCAATATCAATTAAACAAAGTTTTAGAAAGTGCCGGAACTTTTGCAAGCGCCACATGACAGTAAGCTTCTTTCATGGTCGGTGCCAAATGTTTTGGCTTACTCGGATTTAGTCTTACTCTCTACGTTTTACTCCATCTAGACAGATGCTCCCACTCCTGTATTCTTCTACTCTTACTATTTACTCCGAATCATACTCCCAGACATACTTTTAATCCTATGTACACCTACTCTTACTTACTCTCACAATTATTCCTACTTATGCCTACTAGTACTCATACTTAAACATATACTTTCTTTTAATTACTCCCACTCTACACATATTCCTAATCGTACTCCTACTTCTACACCTCTGTACATTGGATCTTACTCCTCCTTTTACACTTATTTCTCGACTTATTCCTACTGTTGCTTCCAGGTACTCCCACTCTCACTCTTATACTTACTTTTACTGACTCTTCATCTTACTCCTACTTACTGCTACTCTTACATATGTATACTTACTCTTAAAAACATTTGCTCTTCTATTCTTACTTCTAAATACTCGTACATTCATCCACTCACCCATATATTTCCATCAACCCACGTAAACCACGTAAGCATATATCCATCCACTAACAAGCAAACACTCATTTATCTACGGAGACCCAAGCATTCATCTATTCACTCACTCTTTTATCCACCCAGCAATGCATCAACGCCCTTCTATCTACACATCCTTCCACCCACCATCGCATACACCCCCAGCCAGCTGTCCATCCCTCTATAGCACTTCACAGCCATGATTTTAAGCATTTTTCCAACCAACATCCACCTGCGTCTGCATGTGCTGCTACGTGTGCGGTCCAATTGTGTGTACATGTGCGTTCAAGTGCACATCTGGGCCGTGTGTAGGCAAATGAGCACCTGCACGTGCGGTGTTTGTCAATGCATTCAACATAGAACCTGTATAAATGTATCAAGACCAGACCTATTGGCAAGGTTGGTTACTTTTTGACTTTCATTCTTACTTTGCATATATTTATATATTCTGAGACATTACTAAAGTGATGTATTTTTATATAAAATAAAACCCTCGCAGGACATTCATAGTGTATTGCCGCTGTGATAAATATATAGCACCTCTGCACTACCCCTCTTCTACCATTCTACCCCTCTTCTACCATTCTACCCCTCTTCTACCATTCTACCCCTCTTCTACCATTCTACCCCTCTTCTACCCTTCTACCCCTCTACCATTATACCCCTCTTCTACCCCTCTTCTACCTCTCTCTACCACCCCTCTACCACCCCCTCTACCCCTCTACCACCCCTCTTCTACCCCTCTACTACCCCTCTACTACCCCTCTTCTACCCCTCTTCTACCCCTCTACCACCCCTCTACTACCCCTCTACCCCATTACCCCTCTACTACCCCTCTACCCCGCTACTACCCCTCTTCTACCCCTCTACCCCTCTTCTACCCCTCTACCACCCTTCTACCCCTCTACCACCCTTCTACCCCTCTACCACCCTTCTACCCCTCTACCACCCCACTACCCCTCTACCACACCTCTACCCCTCTACCACACCTCTACCCCTCTACCACACCTCTACCCTACTACCCCTCACCCCTCTTCTACCCCCCTAACCCCTCTTCTACCCCCCTACCCCTCTTCTAACCCTCTACTACCCCTATACCTCTCTTCTACCCCTCTAGCCCTCTTCTAGCCCTCTAGCCCTCTTCTACCCCTCTTCTACACCTCTACCCCTCTTCTACCCCTCTACCCCTCTTCTTCTACCCCTCTTCTACCCCTATACCTCTCTTCTACCCCTCTACCCCTCTTCTACCCCTTTACCTCATTTCTACCCCTCTTCTACCCCTCTTCTACCCCTCTTCTACCCCTCTACTCCCCCCTCTACTCACCCCTCTTCTACCCCTCTTCTACCCCTCTTCTACCCCTCTTCTACCCCTCTTCTCCCCCCCTCTACCCCCTTCTACCCCTCTTCTACCCCTCTACCCCTCTTCTACCCCTCTTCTATGCCTCTACTACCCCTCTACTACCCCTCTACTACCCCTCTACTACCCCTCTTCTACCCCTCTACTACCCCTCTACTACCCCTCTACTACCCCTCCACCCCTCCACTCTTCTACCCCTCTACTACCCCTCTACTACCCCTCTACCTCTCTACCCCTCTTCTACCACTCTACCCCTCTTCTACCCCTCTACTACCCCTCTACTCCTCTTCTACCCCTCTTCTACCCCTCTTCTACCCCTCTTCTAGCCCTCTTCTAGCTCTCTACCCCTCTACTACCTCTACCCCATCCCTCTACCACTCTTCTAGCCCACTACCCCTCTACTACCTCTCTACCCCACCCCTCTACCCCTCTACCACCCCTCTACCCCTCTACCACCCCTCTACCCCTCTACCACCCCTCTACCCCTCTACCACCCCTCTACCCCTCTACCCCCCATCTACCCCTCTACTACCCCTCTTCTACCCCTCAACCCCTCTACTACCCCTCTACTACCCCTCTTCTACCCCTCTACTACCCCTCTTCTACCCCTCTACTACCCCTCTACCCCTCCACCCCTCTTCTACCCCTCTACCCCTCTTCTACCCCTCCACCCTCTTCTACCCCTCCACCCCTCTTCTACCACTCTACCCCTCTTCTACCCCTCTACCCCTCTTCTACCCCTCTACCCCTCTTCTACCACTCTACTACCTCTCTTCTACCCCTCTACCCCTCTTCTACCCCTCTACCCCTCTTCTACCCCTCTACTACCCTTATACCCCCTTCTACCCCTCTACTACCCTTCTCCCCCTCTACTACTCTTCTACCCCTCTTCTACCCCTCTTCTACCCCTTTTCTACCCTTCTACCCCTCTACCCCTCTTCTACCCCTCTACCTCTCTACCTCTCTTCTACCCGTTTACCCCTCTTCCCCTCTTCTACCCCTCTTCCCCTCTTCTACCCCTCTTCCCCTCTACCCTTCTACCACCCCTCTTCCCCTCTACCCTTCTACCACCCCTCTTCTACCCCTCTACCTCCTCTTCTACCCCTCTACCCCTCTTCTACCCCTCTACCCCTCTTCTACCCCTCTACCCCTCTTCTACCCCTCTACCCCTCTTCTACCTTTCTACCCCTTCTACCCCTCTACTACCCTTCTACCCTTCTACCCCTCTACTACTCTGCTACCCCTCTTCTACCCCTCTACCACCCCTTTTCTACCCTTCTACCCCTCTACCCCTCTTCTACCCCTCTACCTCTCTACCTCTCTTCTACCCGTTTACCCCTCTTCCCCTCTTCTACCCCTCTTCCCCTCTTCTACCCCTCTTCCCCTCTACCCTTCTACCACCCCTCTTCCCCTCTACCCTTCTACCACCCCTCTTCTACCCCTCTACCCCTCTTCTACCCCTCTACCCCTCTTCTACCCCTCTACCCCTCTTCTACCCCTCTACCCCTCTTCTACCCCTCTACCCCTCTTCTACCTTTCTACCCCTTCTACCCTCTACTACCCTTCTACCCCTCTACTACTCTTCTACCCCTCTTCTACCCCTCATCTACCCCTTTTCTACCCCTCTACCCCTCTTCTACCCCTCTATCTCTCTTCTGCCGCTTTACCCGTCTACCCCTCTACCCCTCTTCTACCCCTCTTCTACCCCTCTTCCCCTCTTCAACCCTTCTAGCACCCCTCTTCTACCCCCTCTTCTACCCCTCTTCTACCCCTCTTCTACCCCTCTTCTACCCCTCTACTTCCCCTCTACTTCCCCTCTACTTCCCCTCTACTTCCCCTCTACTTCCCCTCTACCTCCCCTCTACCACCCCTCTACCACCCCATTTCTACCCCTCTACCCCTCTTCTACCCCTCTACCCCTCTTCTACCCTTCTACCCCTCTTCTACCCTTCTACCCTCTACTACCCTTCTACCCCTCTACTACCCTTCTACCCCGCTACCCCTCTTCTACCCCGCTACCCCTCTTCTACCCCGCTACCCCTCTTCTACCCCTCTTCTACCCCTCTACTACCCCTCTTCTACCCCTCAACCCCTCTTCTACCGTTCAACCCCTCTTCTACCGTTCAACCCCTCTTCTACCGTTCAACCCCTCTTCTACCCTTCAGCCCCTCTTCTACCCTTCAACCCTCTTCTACCCCTCTACCCCTCTTCTACCCCTCTACCCCCTCTTCTACCCCTCTACCCCTCTTCTACCCTCTTCTACCCTTCTACCCCTCTTCTACCCCTCTTCTACCCCTCTTCTACCCCTCTTCTACCCCTCTTCTACCCCTCTTCTACCCCTCTTCTACCCCTCTTCTAACCCTCTTCTAACCCTCAACCCCTCTACTACCCCTCTACTACCCTCTACTACCCCTCTACTACCCCTCTACTACCCCTCTACTACCCCTCTTCTACCCTCTACTACCCCTCTTCTACCCTCTACTACCCCTCTACTACCCCTCTTCTACCCCTCTTCTACCCCTCTTCTACCCCTCTTCTACCCCTCTTCTACCCCTCTACCCCTCTACCCCTCTTCTACCCCTCTTCTACCCCTCTACCCCTCTTCTACCCCTCTACCCCTCTTCTACCCCTCTACCCCTCTACTACCCCTCTACCCCTCTTCTACCCCTCTTCTACCTCTCTACCCCTCTACTACCCCTCTACTACCCCTCAACCCCTCTTCTACCCCTCAACCCCTCTTCTACCCCTCAACCCCTCTTCTACCCCTCAACCCCTCTTCTACCCCTCAACCCCTCTTCTACCCCTCTACCCCTCTTCAACCCCTCTTCAACCCCTCTTCAACCCCTCTTCAACCCCTCTTCAACCCCTCTACCCCTCTTCAACCCCTCTACCCCTCTTCAACCCCTCTACCACCCCTCTTCTACCCCTCTACCCATCTTCTACCCCTCTTCAACCCCTCTACCCATCTTCTACCCCTCTTCAACCCCTCTACCCATCTTCTACCCCTCTTCAACCCCTCTACCCATCTTCTACCCCTCTTCAACCCCTCTACCCATCTTCTACCCCTCTTCAACCCCTCTACCCATCTTCTACCCCTCTACCCATCTTCTACCTCTTCTATCCCTCTACCCCTCTTCCCCTCTTCTACCCCTCTTCCCCTCTTCAACCCTTCTACCCCTCTACCCCTCTTCAACCCTTCTACCCCTCTTCTACCCCTCTATCTCTCTTCTACCCCTCTATCTCTCTTCTACCCCTCTTCCCCTCTACCCCTCTTCCCCTCTTCTACCCCTCTTCTACCCCTCTTCAACCCTTCTAGCACCCCTCTTCTACCCCTCTACTACCCCTCTACTTCCCCTCTACTTCCCCTCTACTTCCCCTCTACTTCCCCTCTACTTCCCCTCTACTTCCCCTCTACCACTCCTCTACTACACCTTTTCTACCCCTCTTCTACCCCTTTTCTACCCCTCTACCCCTCTTCTTCCCCTCTACCCCTCTACCCCTCTTCTACCCTGCTACCCCTCTACCCCTCTTCTACCCTGCTACCCCTCTTCTACCCCGCTACCCCTCTTCTACCCCTCTACTACCCTTCTACCCCTCTACTACTCTTCTACCCCGCTACCCCTCTTCTACCCCTCTACCCCTCTTCTACCCCTCTACCCCTCTACCGCTCTCCTACCCGTTTACCCCTCTTCCCCTCTTCTTCCCCTCTTCTACCCCTCTTCCCCTCTTCTACCCCTCTTCCCCTCTACCCTTCCACCCCTCTTCTACCCCTCTACCCCTCTTCTACCCCTCTACCCCTCTTCTACCCCTCTACCCCTCTTCTACCCTTCTACCCTTATACCCCCTTCTACCCCGCTACCCTCTTCTACCCCTCTACCACCCCTTTTCTACCCTTCTACCCTCTTCTACCCCTCTATCTCTCTTCTACCCCTTTACCCCTCTTCTCACCCCTCTACCCCTCTTCCCCTCTTCCCCTCTTCTACCCCTCTACCCCTCTTCCCCTCTTCTACCCCTCTACCCCTCTTCCCCTCTTCAACCCTTCTAGCACCCCTCTTCTACCCCTCTTCTACCCCTCTACTTCCCTCTACTTCCCCTCTACTTCCCCTCTACTTCCCCTCTACCACCCTCTACCACTCCTCTACTACCCCTTTTCTACCCCTTTTCTACCCTCTTCTACCCCTCTACCCCTCTTCTACCCTTCTACCCCTCTACTACCCCTCTACTACTCTTCTACCCCGCTACCCCTCTTCTACCCCTCTACCCCTCTTCTACCCCTCCACCCCTCTTCTACCCCTTTTCTACCCTTCTACCCCTCCACCCCTCTTCTACCCCTCCACCCCTCTTCTACCCCTCTACCCCTCCACCCCTCTTCTACCCCTCTACCCCTCCACCCCTCTTCTACCCCTCTACCCCTCTTCTACCCCTCTACCCATCTTCTACCCCTCTACCCCTCTTCTACCCCTCTACCCCTCTTCTACCCCTCTACCCCTCTTCTACCCCTCTACCCCTCTTCTACTACCTCTACCCCTCTTCTACCCCTCTTCTACCACTCTACCCCTCTTCTACCCCTCTTCTACCCCTCTACCCCTCTACTACCCCTCTACTACCCCTCTACCCCTCTTCTACCCCTCTTCTACCCCTCTTCTACCCCTCTTCTACCCTTATACCCCCTTCTACCCCTCTACCCCTCTACTACTCTTCTACCCCGCTACCCCTCTTCTACCCCTCTACCACCCCTTTTCTACCCTTCTACCTCTCTACCCCTCTTCTACCCCTCTACCTCTCTACCTCTCTTCTACCCGTTTACCCCTCTTCTACCCCTCTTCTACCCCACTTCCCCCTCTTCTACCCCTCTTCCCCTCTACCCTTCTACCACCCCTCTTCTACCCCTCTACCCCCTTCTACCCCTCTACCCCTCTTCTACCCCTCTACCACCCCTCTTCTACCCCTCTTCCCCTCTTCTACCCCTCTTCCCCCCTCTTCCCCTCTACCCTTCTACCACCCCTCTTCTACCCCTCTACCCCTCTTCTACCCCTCTACCCCTCTTCTACCCCTCTACCACTCCTCTACCCCTCTTCTACCCCCTTCTACCCTTCTACCCCTCTACTACCCTTCTACCCCTCTACTACTCTGCTACCCCTCTACCCCTCTTCTACCCCTCTATCTCTCTTCTACCCCTCTACCCCTCTTCACCTCTACCCCTCTTCACCTCTACCCCTCTTCCCCTCTTCTACCCCTCTTCCCCTCTTCTACCCCTCTTCCCCTCTTCTACCCCTCTTCTACCCCTCTTCTACCCCTCTTCTACCCTCTCTCTACCCCTCTTCTACCCCTCTTCTGCCCCTCTACTACCCTTCTACCCCTCTTCTACCCCTCTACCCCTCTTTCTACCCCTCTACCCCTCTTCTACCCCTCTACCCCTCTTCTACCCCTCTACCCCTCTTCTACCCCTCTACCCCTCTTCTACCCCTCTACCCCTCTACCCCTCTTCTACCCCTCTTCTACCCTTCTACCCCTCTTCTACCCCTCTACTACCCCTCTACTACCCCTCAACCCCTCTACTACCCCATAACCCCTCTACTACCCCTCTACTACCCCTCTACTACCCCTCTACTACCCCTCTACTACCCCTCTACTACCCCTCTACTACCCCTCTACTACCCTCTACTACCCCTCTTCTACCCCTCTTCTACCCCTCTACTACCTCTCTTCTACCCTCTTCTACCCCTCTACTCTACCCCTCTACCCCTCTACTGCCCTTCTACCCCTCTACTACCCCTCTACTACCCTCTACTACCCTCTACTACCCCTCTACTACCCTCTACTACCCCTCTACTACCCCTCTATCCCTCTTCTACCCCTCTACCCCTCTTCTACCCCTCTACCCCTCTTCTACCCTCTACCCCTCTTCTACCCCTCTTCTACCCCTCTACCCCCTCTGCCCCTCTTCTACCCCTCTGCCCCTCTACTACCCCTCTACTCTACCCCTCTTCTACCCCTCTTCTACCCCTCTTCTACCCCTCTTCTACCCCTCTTCTCTACCCCTCTTCTACCCCTCTTCTACCCCTCTTCTACCCCTCTTCTACCCCTCTTCTACCCCTCTACTACCCCTCTACTACCCCTCTTCTACCCCTCTTCCCCTCTTCTACCCCTCTACCCCTCTTCTACCCCTCTACCCCTCTTCTACCCCTCTACCCCTCTTCTACCCCTCTGCCCCTCTTCTACCCCTCTACTACTCCTCTACCACCCCTCTACCCCTCTTCTACCTCTCTACCCCTCTTCTACCCCTCTACTACCCCTCTACTACCCCTCAAGCCCTCTTCTACCCCTCAAGCCCTCTTCTACCCCTCTTCTACCCCTCTACTACCCCTCTTCTACCCCTCTTCTACCCCTCTTCTACCCCTCTTCTACCCCTCTTCTACCCCTCTACTACCCCTCTACTACCCCTCTTCTACCCCTCTTCTACCCCTCTTCAACCCCTCTTCAACCCCTCTCCAACCCCTCTCCAACCCCTCTCCAACCCCTCTCCAACCCCTCTCCAACCCCTCTCCAACCCCTCTACCCCTCTCCAACCCCTCTACCCCTCTCCAACCCCTCTACTCCTCTTCAACCCCTCTACCCCTCTTCAACCCCTCTACCCATCTACTACCCCTCTTCTACCCCTCTACCCCTCTACCCATCTTCTACCCCTCTACCCCTCTACCCATCTTCTACCCCTCTACCCCTCTACCCATCTTCTACCCCTCTTCAACCCCTCTACCCCTCTTCAACCCCTCTACCCCTCTTCAACCCCTCTACCCCTCTTCAACCCCTCTACCCCTCTTCAACCCCTCCACCCCTCTTCAACCCCTCTACCCCTCTTCAACCCCTCTACCCCTCTTCAACCCCTCTACCCCTCTTCAACCCCTCTTCAACCCCTCTACCCATCTATCCCTCTTCTATCCCTCTTCTATCCCTCTTCTATCCCTCTTCTATCCCTCTTCTATCCCTCTTCTACCCCTCAACCCCTCTTCTACCCCTCAACCCCCTCTTCTACCCCTCAACCCCTCTTCTACCCCTCAACCCCTCTTCTACCCCTCAACCCTCTCCAACCCCTCAACCCCTCTTCAACCCCTCAACCCCTCTTCAACCCCTCTACCCCTCTACCCCTCTTCAACCCCTCTACCCCTCTTCAACCCCTCTACCCCTCTTCAACCCCTCTACCCCTCTACCCCTCTTCTACCCCTCTACCCTACTACCCCTCTTCTACCCTTATACCCCTCTTCTACCCTTATACCCCTCTTCTACACCTCTACTACTCTTCTACCCCTCTACCCCGCTACCCCGCTACCCCTCTACTACCCCTCTACTACCCCTCTACTACCCCTCTACTACCCCTCTACTACCCTCTACTACCCCTCTACTACCCCTCTACTACCCCTCTACTACCCCTCTTCTACCCCTCTTCTACCCCTCTTCTACCCCTCTTCTACCCCTCTACCCCTCTTCTACCCCTCTTCTACCCCTCTACTACACCTCTACCCCTCTTCTACCCCTCTACTACCCTTCTACCCTTCTACCCCTCTTCCCCTCTTCTACTCCTCTACCCTTCTACCCCTCTTCTACCCCTCTACTACCCCTCTACAACCCCTCTACAACCCCTCTACAACCCCTCTACAACCCCCTTCCACCCCTCTACTACCCCTCTACTACCCCTCTACTACCCCTCTTCTACCCCTCTACTACCCCTCTACTACCCCTCTACTACCCCTCTACTACCCCTCTACTACCCCTCTTCCATCCCTCTTCCACCCCTCTTCCACCCCTCTACTACCCCTCTACTACCCCTCTACTACCCCTCTACTACCCCTCTACTACCCTCTTCTACCCCTCTTCTACCCCTCTTCCACCCCTCTACTACCCCTCTACTACCCCCTCTTCTACCCCCTCTTCTACCCCTCTTCTACCCCTCTTCTACCCCTCTTCTACCCCTCTACCCTACTTTACCCCTCTACCCTACTACCCCTCTTCTACCCTTATACCCCTCTTCTACACCTCTACTACTCTTCTACCCCGCTACCCCCGCTACCCCTCTACCCCTCTACCCCTCTACCCCTCTACCCCTCTACCCCTCTTCCACCCCTCTTCCACCCCTCTACCCCTCTACTACCCCTCTACTACACCTCTACTACACCTCTACCCCTCTTCTACCCCTCTACTACCCTTCTACCCCTCTTCTACCCTTCTTCCCCTCTTCTACCCCTCTACCCCTCTACCCCTCTACCCCTCTTCTACCCCTCTTCTACCCCTCTACAACCCCTCTACAACCCCTCTACAACCCCTCTACAACCCCTCTACAACCCCTCTACAACCCCTCTTCAACGCCTCTACCCCTCTTCAACGCCTCTACCCCTCTTCAACGCCTCTACCCATCTACTACTCCTCTACCCATCTACTACTCCTCTACCCATCTACTACTCCTCTACCCATCTACTACCCATCTACTACCCCTCTTCTACCCCATTACCCATCTACTACTCCTCTACCCATCTACTACTCCTCTACCCATCTACTACCCCTCTTCTACCCCATTACCCATCTACTACCCATCTACTACCCCTCTTCTACCCCTCTACCCCTATACCCCTCTTCTACCCTGTGGTGGACTAAGTGGCAGCCGGAGCCTGATAGCACTGCATGTCCTTTAAGAAAAAAAAAAGCATTGGCATTGCCAATAGGTCTCGCCTTTGGGACCTTATAAGTGTTTAGTTATGCAGCACAATATCCTTGGTACAACAACAACTGTTGCATGGCTAAGCACTTATAAGGTCCCAAAAGCGAGACCTATTGGCTATGCCAATGCTTGTTTATTTGTCCATCCGAGGTGCTAGGGCAGTTATGTTTGTGGTTCCAGTTAATTTTAAATAGCCTGTTTGGTTGCGTGGAATGATGGCATTCTCAGAGGCCCAAGCTACTAGCTCCTTAAGAATTGTTCCTGCGAAATATTTTGCTTCATTGTCGATAAGGGCGACGAGGGTAGCATTTGGCAGATGTTTTATCTCCCCCTCACCCACCCCCCTTAAGGATATGTGATATTATCGACCCTCTCCATGAGAATGGGGGTGTTCCTTCTGTACAGACAGGATTGAAAACTGGCATAAGTTTCCCCTTCCAGTATGCTGGATCAAGTTTGCAGAGAGCTGGGAGGGTTTCGATTAGGGCCAGGGGCCAGTCACTTCTGCACTTTGTTATCTACCTTGTGATTTGTTCGGCGCTTGATTGGAGATTGCTGATGAACCGAGCTGCTTGTGTCTGAGAGAGTCGATTGGTTCAGGCTTGTCAACCCGGATGCTCTCTCAGGGGCATGCTTGTTAAAGTGGTCGGTCAAGAAGTTACCCAGGTTTCCTTCATTAAGTGTGAGCTGATCCCTCCCTGGCCGGAGAGTAGCAGTCTATTTGCAATGGCCCAGAAGTGTGTGCTGTCAGTATTCTTTACATCACAGAGTAATTATGCCCAGTGTTTCATCTTGCTGCCTTTTTTATGGACCATTTCAGTTTCTTTGAGTTTTTTTTTTGTCCTTAGAATTATTTGTTGTTGGTCATCACCCGGTCTTTGTTGTAGGCTTCTTAATGCCTTGTTTACAGCACCTTTTAACTATTTTAATTGCTTTTATTGTGTTGGCAAGGTAAACCTGTGATACTGGCTGCTCCGTGTTTGGGCCCCGAAGCTTTCTTGAGTTGCGAATTCCTCAGCAAAACGTTTCATGAACTTCTCCCAGGTTATTATGGCATTGCCAGAGGTTAATGAAAATTGGTGCAATAGCCCCTTTGCTGAATCAGGTAGGCTGTTTATAGTTGAAGGGGAAGCTTTGATTCTTTTATTGTTGATGATAAAGTTTGGACCATTAACTTCCATGGACTATTGGAAGGCTCCAGTGGCTGCTTCAAAGGTCGCCTCTTGGGGGAGAGGGTCACTGTCCTCTCTTTCACCAAAATGGAATGAAGCTATGTAAGCGTGTAGTGGTATGGTGACAAAGGTGTTGTCTATAGTGGAGCTAGTGGAGTTTGAGTGATATGAAGCGCCAGCGGATTGTCCCCTGGGAAACGTCAGTTAAGTGCACAAAGATTTAGATGTTCTAAGTCACCCAGGAGTAATTTGCCTGTTCCGCTCCTCCCTTGAGTCAGTATGATCCAGTAGGGAAATTGTGCTGATGTAGAATTGTCTCCAGAGGAGGAGCCCAGAAGGTGAAGATTAAAGTCTCCTGAGACCACAAGCTTGGTGAACTATTCTTCTTGTTGGAATCTTGGAATTTCCTCTACTAGTGCTCTGGAGTCTTTTAGTTTCCCTTTGAGATGTATGTAAACGTTGATAATTGCAACCTGGGTTTGGACTTTCTGGCAGTCAATTTGGATTCTGATTGCATTTATCACCCATGAGTTGGAATTTAATGCCCTGCCTGTGCCTATCCTTGTTGTGGAGATATATATAGCTAGGCCTCCCTTCAGGTGACTGTATTTTGCTTTTCTGGCCGGCACAGATAAAGTTGTATATCCCTGTAGATGGAAAGGGTCTTCAAGCCATCTTTCCTGTAAGAGGATGATATTGAAGGATTGCAGATATGTTGAGACTTCTAAATCCACTGCTTTTCTGGTAAGGCCATTTATGTTCCACGAACACAGTCGAAGAGATTTCGATGTTAGCTTACTTTTTGTGCTACTGTCCAGTTTTTGTCATGGATTGCACAAGGTGTTATTTATTGCTCGATAGAGCCATCGCCAGCCTCATTTGGGGGACCCAGGTATTAGTCTTCGTTGCCTTGTCAAGTCGCTGGGAGAAGCGCTTGGTGAGCCACCTAGGGTTTTCTTAAGGTATGAGTATGTAGCAGTGCGGGGACGGGCAATTTCCTTTATTGGACAATCGAGTAGTAGCTGAAATGAGTGCCAGATTCAAAGAATAGCCTCAATCTCATTCCCATTGCCAGAGATTTGACCTCTCGTTTAGTACTTTCTGAGCAAGATTAGCCGATCTACAGGTTGTTTTAGTGGGTTCATTCTCCACAGGGTTTTCTGTTGCAGTAAATTCAATTCAGGCTAAGTCAGTTGACTTTAAGGACTCCAGATTGGAGATCTAGGTTAAAAGCCGTAAGATGGTGCCTCTGTTTAGGATGCCGTGTTTCACTTTGGATTTGTAGATGGATGTGAAAGTTATAATATTTGTGGTTTGTTGGCCAGTAAGCCGGAATGCTGGTTGTTTTTCTGGCACGGTGTTGACTTTGAGGACTGCTGTGTGGGTTTGTTTGTGTTTTGCGTGGGACCCTTCCCGTCTCAAGTCTTCCTGCACCGGTATTTGCATGCTTCTTTGAGGTGAACAACCCAGTAAGGTCCCTGGCGTACTTTTGGATTCTAGGGTAGTCCCTGCCATTATTCTCTTCTTGTTTCCTGGCTGAGGAACCTCCCCTCTTGCCTACGAGCTGGTTCCTTCTCATGTGTCCTCTAAATTCTCACTCAGACAGTCAAAGTTTGTTTGCGTCACTTGTGCTGGGACTGCTGCTCTTCTCGATTTAGTGATTCGCTGTTTTTCCCGGCCTGGCCTTCAGGGCGGGTGCCTCCTTATTCCTTACTGACCTCATTATCAGTTGTTTTGATACTTGCGGGTTGGGAGATGTGGCAGAGTCCCTGTCCCTGCAGTGCTGCGCTGAAGAACTGCTATTCCCCATAAATGTTGGTTGCAATGGGTTTTTTATTCCGACCTTTTCTCCGTTGCTTTCACCGAAGTTGAGATTTATTATTTTGTCTTACTTCCTCCGGAGTGTTCTGTGAGTTTATATTTGTACTGACTGGGTTGACCTGATATTTTTCAAGGGTTTGGGTAGGCTTTGCAGAATTGAGTATTTTGCAGACATGCTGCCTGAAATTTTTGGGCCAGGGCCCTCGCTGATGGTGGCTCGTGCTATATCTGGGCTCCCTTGAAATTCCTGATTGTGGTCGGGATCTAGTGTGTGGTTTTTTTGGATTGATGGTTATTGGGCCAGTAGATTGCTTTATGTGCTTGAGTAGGTCAGTTAACATGGGGGCCAAGGATGTAAGCTTATCTAGAACAGGTGCCCAGGAGCAGTTTTGTTGTAGTAAGTATGCTTAAGACTGTGAACTTTTGTCAGTGGACTGTTTCCCTCCCCGCACAGCTCAGTCTGGTAGCTGCTGCCCCTGACCCTCGCAGGCCAAGTGTTCGAGGCCCTCCTCCACCCGCAGGCACCTGCATGCGCCTCATTCCTGGTGGTCCAGCGGGGAGCATGTCTGCTCTGCTGCTGCTTTGCCCTCTGTCACTGCCTTTGTTCTCCTCTGCTCTCCTTTCATCTTTTTTGCTTTTGCATTCTGCCTTTCTGTAATTTGTCACTCTGTATTTCTCCCCTTTTTGTGCCTTTTTTTGCAGTGGCCAGCACCGCTTTCCTGCTTCCCTCTTTCTCGCCTCCCGGCTGTCCAGCCATCCCTGCACAATACTTAATGGCGGCCGATGTGCTGACGCGTCGCTGGTGTGCCGAAAGTGTGCCAAAGGCAAGTCCATCTGCACCTGTCCGTGCCTGGACCGCACCCAGTGCCACAGACCCTGGTCCACTGACCATCCACCACTACGACGACAGCACCCTCAACACCCAGAACACTGGGCGCTACACCGCCTGCCGCCTCACGTCGCCGAATGACACCCAGGGCCCTTTCTTCTGCTGAAACTGCACCTTCGTTTGTCGGCCGCAAATTTGGGCGTATTTGTCGGCCGCATTCGACTCTATTTCACATGATATTCTCCTCTCCCAGACAAAAAATTGCAGCATATCGGGCACTGTGCTGGCCTAGGTAAAATCCTTCCTAACTAACCGAAGACAAGCAGTAGCACTAGGCCCATTCCTTTCAACCGAACGTACTATCACTTTAGGAGTCCCACAGGGCTCATCCCTAAGCCCCCTTTTGTTTAACATCTACAAGGCCCCGCTCATTTCACTATTATCTTCCTTTAACATCGAAACAACATCATACGCAACTGATCCGGTCATTGGATAAGGACGACAATAAAGCAGAGATTAATTTTTAAACTATGTCTAACAGAGGTAATCCGTTGGATGAAGAACAATCTTAAATGCAACTCGGATAAAACCGAAATCTTGCTAATAGGAAGGACAATCCATTTGGCCCAATCCATTTGGCGGTAAAATTCGATACCTCTCTCATTTCGACCCCAAGCACTCGCCGTAGCTGGAACTTGCTTCAACCTCATTAGAACCCTCAAAATTTTTTTGATTTCATTCCCTTTTCTGCAAGAAAGACAGTGGCGGTAGCACTCATCTTGTCCAGACTAAACTACTGCAACAGCCGGTTTGCAGGTGCTAATAAACAAGTTTTAAAAAAACTACAGGTTGTACAACATGCATGGGCACGTCTAGTGCTAAAACTACCCCATAAATCATCTGCCTCAGCAGCCTTGAAAACCTTACATTGGCTGCCCATCCACAAAAGAATCTTGTTCAAGGTACTATTAATCACTTTCAGAGCCTTTAGAAACTCCGGCCCCAAATACTTAGTGAACAGGTACACACCCTACACCACTGCTAGGACCCTCAGATCCTCCTCAGGTAACCTCCTCAAACCACCTGTTTTCAGGTCCAAAAGAAAAGGAGGCAAATCTCTGGCAGTCCTAGGAACCAGAGCATGGAACCTCGTGCCAACGCAGCATAGGTTGATAGAATCAGAAACTCAATATAGGAAAGCCCTTAAAACCTGGATCTTAAGATCCAGGGATGCAGTGTTCTTCTGTAATATAACCAGTATACAGCACATGTCTATATGTCTCCCCTCTACCCTCTCCGCATAGCGCCAGGATGCTCCCTCTGGAGTGATAGCCGCGCTTTACGAATAATCAAATCAAAGACCTGCCACTGCACACCGCCCCACCCACTGCACGGCTGACAAATACCAGGCCCGACCGCCTCAGCTGTATCCTGCTCGACAAGCTCTCTCCACAAACACGCTGTGGAGATCTGGGACCTACTCGACTCCGTCCGGCCCGACATTGCCTTCCTCACGGAAACCTGGATGAATGCCACCTCCGCCCTGGACATCGCCACCGCCATCCCTGACGGCTACAAGATCATTCACAGGGAATGCATCAACCGACTGGGTGGAGGCATCGCCGTCGTACACAAAAGCACCCTCCACCTCACCCCCTACTTGGACGACCACTCGACCAACATGGAGCACCAGGTCCAGACCAACCCGAACATCACCCTTTGTGGCACCCTAATCTACAGACTCCCCCGGCCCCTGTGCACCCTTCAGCGATTCCACCATTGACTTCATCGCACCCCACACTCTCGCCTCTACAGACTGCATCCTTCTCTGCGACCTCAACTTTCACCTGGACAACCCCAACGATCAGACCACCTCATCCCTGCTGGAGAACCTCACCACAGTCTGACTCAAAAAACTGGTCACCTCCTCGACCCACTCAGCAGGACACGCGCTCAACCCCATCTTCTCCGCCAGTGACAACATCACCTTCAGCTACACCTCCGAGCTCCTTTGGACTGACCACCGATGCGCCCTCTTCTCCTAACCCACCATACACCACAACTCCCACCGCTACTCTCGCAGAATATAAGCTCACCAAAGAACAGCTCACCACCTCCCTCAGCAAAACCCCACCATCGACATCCTCGGACGCTAACTCCTCAGCAGTTAGCTTCCACTGATGGATCTCCAACTTTGCCGACACACTGGCTCCTCTCAAGAAAGCCCCACGCAAGCAACACTCCAAAAAAAAGCCAGCTGGTTCTCGCCTGCCCTTTGAGTCCAGACGCACCTGTAGACGGTTCGAGAAGAGCTGGAGGAGATGCAACACCCCGGAAGACCACGCAGCCTTCAAAACCGCTGTCACGACACACAACCAACTCCATTAGAACTACAAAGAAAACAACCCTACAAGAAAAGATCAACGCCAACGCACTCCATAGCAAAGAACTGTTCGTCATGGTCAAAGAATTCGCCAAACCCAGCACAGAGATAGCAGACATCCTGCCCTTCCAAGACCTCTGCAACAACCTCGTCACTTTCTTCTACCGCAAGATTAAAGAGTTCTATGACGGCTTTGATGCCTAAGACCCGCTCACCCCACCCGCAAACACCGCTCCCAACAACGCCGGAGCCCAGCAGACCTTTCTCAGCTGGACTCCCCTCACCGCTGACGAAACACTCAAGATCATGAAGAGCATCCACTTGGGAGCACCCTGGGACCCCTGCCCCCACCACATCTTCAACAGAGCTGGCACCTCCATCGTTCCCGAACTCTGCTGCACCACCAACTGCTCCATCAACTTCACCATCTTCCCGGAAGACTGGAAACACACAGAGATCAACCCCCTGCTGAGGGACCCCGTGCCGACCTGATGGACTTCAAGAACTTCAGACCCATCTCTCTGCTCCCTTTCCCAGCCAAGGTCATCGAGAAGACAATCAATGCCCAACTTTCCGTGTTAATCGAAACGAACCACATCCTGGACCTCTCCCAATCTGGCCTCCGAAGAAACAGCACCGAGACCGCACTCCTCGCTACCACAGACGTCTGCATCCTCCTCGACTGAGGCGAAACTGCAGCCCTCATCCTCCTGAGCCTCTCGGCCGCCATGTCTTCTATGCACAAGACTCCACGACGCCTGTATCTGCGACAAAGCTCTGGAATGGATCCACTCCTTCCTCACCGGCCGAACGCAGAGTCAGATTACCACTGTTCCACTCTGAACCCACAAAGATCAGCTGCGGAGTGCCTCAGGGCTCCTCCCTGAACCCCACTCTCTTCAACATTTACATAGCCCCGCTCGCAGCCATCATCGGAAACCACATACTCAACATCATCTCCTACGCCACCCAGCTGATTCTCTCCCTCACTAACGATCCCACAGTCGCCAAGACCAACTTCCACTAAGGGATGAAGGATGTCGCCACCGGGATGAAGTACAGCTGCCTCAAGCTCAACTCAGAAGACTGAAGTTCTCATCCTGGGCTCCACCCCCTCCGCCTGGGACAACTCCTGGTGGCCCGCAGCACATGGATCCCACCCTGGCCCCCACACTCTCGGACAACGCACGAAACCTCTGCATCATCCTGGACTCCTCGCTCACCATGAACCTACAGATCAACCCCGTCTCGTTATCCTGCTGCCACACGCTATGCCTGCTTGGAAAGATCTTTGAGTGGATCCCCACCGAGTCCAGAAAGACGGTCACCCACGCGCTCATCAGCAGCAGACTTGACTGCGGCAACTCACTCTACGCCTGCATCATTCAGAACCTCCTCAAGAAACTGCAGAACATCCAGAACACTTCTGCCAGGTTCATCCTGAACATACCACTCCACAGCCACATCACCGGTCATCTGAGAGACTTCCACTGGCTCCAATTCAACAAAAGAATCACCTTCAAGCTCCTCACACGCCTTCAAAGCCCTACACAATGCAGGACCTGCATACCTCAACCACCGCCTCTCATTCCACGCACCCACCAGAAACCTCCGCTCCTCCCAACTGGCCTTGCCCACTGTTCCACTTATCCGCAAGACGACGGCTGGAGGAAGAGCCTTCTCCTACCTGAACCCCCTGCCTCTCCACCTCAGGCAATCACCGTCACTGCCTCAATTCAGGAAGGAGCTCAAGACCTGGCTCTTCGATGAACTGCAGTGCCCTTGGCGGATCAGCAGTCGCCCCCCAGCACCTCGAGACCCTTACGGGTGAGTAGTTGCCCTTTACAAGACACTTGATTGATTGAGATTATTGAGGTTGCCTAGTTTCCCATCAATACCCGCGACATAAGTCGCAAGTGTATTGAGAAGTGAAATCTGAATGTCCATTTTATTTGACTGATATTCTAGGTCATCCACAGTTAGCTGCATGGCAATTAATGGGGATGACCAGGCAATGCTAGGTTCCGTAGCATCTTCTCTAATTTTTGGGCTTGATACCTAATCAATCAATCAGGGTTTCTAATGCGCAAACTACTTACCCGGAACGGTTCTCAAGGTGCTTGGGGGAGTGGGGCAGGGGGGAGTACTGCAGTGTCCGGAGGATCACTGGGTTCCATCGAAGAGCCAGGTCTTGAGGTCCTTTAGGAACTTAGGGAGCGATGCAGCCTGCCGGAGGTAGAGAGGGAGGGAGTTCCATTCCTTGGCCGCGAGGAGGGAGGAGCGCCTCCTGATCTGCTTTTCTTGATCCAAGGTACCGTTGCGAGGAAGAGCTGGGCTGAGCAGAGAGAGCGCTGGGGAGCGTGGAAGACTAGGAGGTGGTTTAGGTTGGTGGGTCCGATGTTGTGGAGGGCCATGTGTGCGTGGGTGAGAAGCTTGAAGGTGATTCTCTTCTCGACGGATAGCCAGTGTAGGGACCGTAGGTGTTGGCTGATGTGGCAGTGGCGCGGTAGGTTGAGGACTAGTCTGGCGGCGGCGTTCTGGAGTTTGCAGGTGAGGTTCTTGTTGATCCCGGCTTATAGTGCGTTGCCGTAGTTGTCTGCTGATGATGGCGTGTGTGACAATTTTCCTGTGTTCGCGGGGGGATCCACTTGAAGGTCTGGCGGAGTAGGCGGAGGGCGTGGTAGCAGGAGGAAGTGATGGCGTTGACCTGGCGGTCCATTTTGAGTTCGGAGTCCAGGATAATTCTGAGGTCGAGTGCGTGGTCTGTGGGGCCGGGGCGGTCTCAGAGGGCGGGGGGCCACCAGGTGTCGGGGGTGAGGGCCCATGATGAGTATCTCCGTTTTGTCCGTGTTGAGTTGAAGGCAGCTGTTCTTCATCCATCTGGCGACCGCTTCCATTCCGTCGTGAAAGTTGCGTTTGGTGATGTTGGGTTCGTTGGATCGGGAGAGGATGAGTTGGGTGTCGTCTGCGTACGGTGAGATGTTGAGTCTGTGTACTCTGACGATGGATGCGAGCGGGGCCATGTAGATGTTGAACAGGGTCGGGCTGATGGAGGATCCTTGTGGGACTCCGCAGGAGGTTGGAGTTGGTTCTGTGAGGAATGGAGGGAGTCTGACTCGTTGCGTTCTGCCCGAGAGGAAGGAGAGGATCCAGTCGAGGGCCTTGTTCCAGATTCCCGCGTTGCGGAGTCTGCGGGCTAGGGTGCGGTGAGAGTCAGTGTCGAAGGTCGCGGAGAGGTCAAGAAGGATGAGGGCCACGGTCTCATCTCTGTCAAGGAGGGCGCGGATGTAGTCTGTTGCTGCGAGGAGTGTGGTTTCGGTGCTGTGGTTCCTCCTGAAGCCTGATTGGGAGGAGTCGAGGATGTTGTTTACTTCGATGAAGGCGGCGAGTTCGCTGTTGACTGCATTTTCCATGACTTTGGCCGGATAAGGGAGTAGGGAGATCGGTCTGAAATTCTTGATCGGTGGGGTCCGCTGAAGGTTTTTTCAGGAGAGGGTTGATCTCGGCGTGTTTCCAGTCGTCTGGGAAGGAGGCGGTCTTGAAGGAGCGGTTGATAGTATTGTATTGTAATTGCATTTATATAGCGCTTACTACCCCTGATGAGGCATCAAAGCGATTTACGCCGGGCAGCACCCTGCTCTGGGACCCAAGGTTGATAGTTCAGTGTTATTGGTTACTGTTTGTTATTTATTAGGATTAGTCTTGTGCACTCAAACCATTCCATGCAGTCATTTCAGTTTTTTATGGTGGACTAAAGAATTAGCGGTTGGTCGCAATCATTAGTTGGAGGGGTGGTTGGTGGAATTAATACAGGAGCTAGTGGAGATTAGATATTGTTAGGTTACATAGGTATAGCTTTCAGCAGAGGGAGGAGAGATTGTGATCTTGTAAATGAGTTGTGGGAAATGTACTGAAATTAAAAAAGTCAATGGTGCATGTGTCAGAGTAGATTGTGTCAGACAGAGGAGGCATGCAGAGGATGGTAAGGTAAGGAGAGGGACATTTGAAAGCGAAGAAAAAAAGGAGAGGCGATAAACCAAAGTTTTAAATAAAGGACAGTTTTTTAAATTCCAGATTTAAGGAATTAGTGGATATTTTTGAGACAGCATGCATTTTGAAGGTGCAAAATATAAAAACATTTATTTGTGAAGATTGTGCTATATTGGAAATTTTAATAGGTATTAGAAACAGGTAAACCATCTCTCCATTGCTAGACCACCGATCCAGCCAGGTCAGTTGATTAGCTCAAGGGCTGAAAGAGAAAAATAATGGCTGGACGTATATGTCGAGAAAATACATGGGAAATAATGTGCACATTGAAAATGAGATTCTGGGGTTTATCCTCAGGTTTGACTCAGAGTATTAATTATTCAGCAGAGTGGGATACATTTAAATGCCTCTGGTATGCATTGCCACCAGATGGAAGATGAGGACCACTTCCCAGACAGTGGAAGTGTATTACCTGCATTCCAGTGGCTGGAGGGCAGGGGATGCAAATACTGGTGACGTGTGAGTGAGGGGGTGGTGAAAGGGCTCCCTTTACAAATTCAATGAACACTTTATTAGCAAACAGCTGCTGATTAGACTTCCTGAACCAGTGCCCTTTTTGTTGATGCTATGGGTGAGTAGAGGTGGAGCTGCAGGTTGAAAGGGACCCTTTAGGTGAGGCCAAGCCTTTGTCTACCTTAATGACACTTCAGTGCAGAGCCCTCACACCTCTTTGTGCCTCTGTTGTGAGTGCTCCAGGTTGGAGACAGTCCTGCTGTGAGGGGCATTAGTACACAAAGGCTGTGTCAGGAGCACAGACTGGAAGACATTTGAAGTGTAAACTTATTGAAATCTTCCTTTCTTTAACACTGAATTGCGAGAAGCTCCTGTCCTGGCAGCTCTTTCCACAAAATATTCACTCTGTTACTCTAGTCCGCCGCCAGTGCAGTGCTGTAGTCTCCTCAGATGGTGGCTGCGGAGAGGGAGGGGGCAGCCTTGGAAGTTTGGTGCTTCGCTAGAGCAGTCCTGCTAAGTACCACGCATCAGGCGTTAGACTAACACATTTCAGTGTGGTGGTCCGCATCACAGGCACTGAAATGCATTGTCACGCATTATAGGCATAGCTCCTCGGCTATCAAGCCGTTACCGCTGCCTACTGTACTTAAACCCTGGAGTGGCTGGCAGTGCACTCATGTGGCCTGCACGTGCTGCTCTCGCAGGCTTGGAGTCGGCTGGCTGAGCTAGTAGCGGTTGCTGCTGGCAGGCTGCTACAATGTTTCAATTTGGGACATTGATTTCCTCCGCTGTGCGCTCTCAGACCTGACTTCACGTCTACTCCCGAGACATCAGCCCATTGTGTGATACAGGCTGGCGCCACGGGGACTGGCGTCACGTCCTGTTAGTGCTCACCGCCCGCTGCCGATTTTGTTGTGGTAGGCTGCTAGTGCTACTCGTTTTGCTGCAATTTCAAATCCTGCACAGCGCGGCTTTCTGCTCGCACCGGCCGTCACGTTAATCAGGTGCAGTAAGTTTAAAATCATGATTGACCCCGGCCTCACAAATTCAGTAATTGCTGATCATGGTCAGGGAGACGAAGTGACGTTGCAGCGGCCGCCAGTACTCAGTCACTGCCGGACTCACCAAAAAACCGCGAGGGAAACCGAAATCTCGTGATTCGCGGTCTTGCCTGAGCCTCCCCTCGTAAGTTCTATGTTGAAGTAAGTGAGTCTCCAGTCAGTGCTTTATGGCTGCAGTGCACCCTAGTGTGTGGTGTTAAATAATTCCTTTAAAGGCAGCGCGCGAGCAGGCAGCTGTCTGCAGTCAGTGGGTGCCGGGCGTGTTACAGTACTGTAGCTCAGTAGCCCTTGCATAGCTGCAGGCGAGGTTGCCAGCCGTGGACAGTGAGCAAGTTTGAGACTGTGTACAGCACCGGGGCATGTTGTGCCACATAGTGTAACATCAAACGACATCTTAGCGCAGTCTGATGAATGGAATGTGATGCAGCAAAAGACTAAGGAATATGTTCTGTCTTCTGCCTCTGTCGTCACTGTGCTGCCACCATTTCCAGCCGTGAAACTACACACAATTTGCCTGAACGGCATATTAGTCAAACTATCTAGTCATCCAAGCCTGTAACGCCAGAAAATATCCCTATCTTTCAAACGCTAACTATCCCTCTGTGAAAGACACGCATATACTGACGTACCATGGTGCACTGCAAACATGCTTCACTTGCGGCGTGCTTTCAGTTTTGTTAAGGTCACAGACCTCAATGAGCCAGTGCGTGCGCGCACGTTTTCAAGCGCTTCAAGTTTGCTGAGTGCAGCCTGGGCCCAGCGCGTGCTGAGCAAATTTCATCTGATCTCTGCAACGTTAATCGTAGCACCAGCCCCAGGACATCCTGGTTTCACCAACCCCTACAGCTCTCTGTTGTGGCTGGCGCGGGCTGATGCATGTGCGCTCCTGTCAGTTCAGGTGAGAAAGAAATGCACTCGACAGGAGGGACACTCATGGCCTCCTGCCCTACTGGAACTTCGGCAGCCGCTTCATGTGTAGTGTAGGCACAGCCACTGAAAGGCTTCTGGTCCGTGCAGGCTGAGCAGAAGCACGATGTTTTAATTTCAAATTCCTGCCCCGACCAAGAATTGCTTCTGCTGTTGTATTCCTCTTAGGGTGTCCGTATATAGGTTTTCCTGTATCATGTCCTTATATAGGCTCAATTCGCCCTGCCCTTATATAGGCATAAAATCCCAGTCCTTATTTAGGCATTAAACCGTGCACTCCAAATACAGACATGGTCTCCAACATCCGTCCACCCTAACGTCACAACGAGTTCTTGAAGAACAGACCCTTAGGCTTCGGGAGTTTCCCTAGCACAGGACTATTGATTTCTTCAAGGACTCCTCTATTATGCATGAACCGTTATACCTTAGGGGTTCATTCATGACGTCTTCCGCTGTCCGATTCACGTCAATGCTAACATTCTGAGGTACCTCTCCGGTATAAATATACCTTCCCTAGCCCTTGTAAATCAGAGGAGACCTCGACTTCAGAGGGGCCCGTTTCCCGGCCTGACGCACTGAGAAGACGCTGTCATCCCTGCACGCAGAGAATCCAGCTTCCAGTGATCTGACTTCCCTTGAGGGGTGTTGGAGTTCGAGTCTGGCAAGAGATTCCCACCTCTCTCATTCTTAAGGTATGGAGCTGACTAGAACCTAGAGGGACTCTTGGCATACTAGGCATACTAGGCGTAACATACTCTTAGTATACCATAGTAAGGAATACTTCACCCCTCTCCCTACACCTAGGTTAGGTACATTGGGGTAGAACTAGCTTAGAAACTCATCGTATGAGTACTCGCATTTTTAGTCTGTGTTATTTATGTAAATGAATATCTACTAAAGATCATGCTAGCGCAGTATTATTTATTTCTACTGCTTACGCTGTACATTATTTATCTTGCATACTGTGTGATCGTAACAGCACATATTACTTACACGAGAAACAAGACTGTTCAATAAATCTTTTATTGAAACGCCCGTCTATTCTTTCTGTGTAACTTTGAGGAAAACTAAGCATGCACGATTGAGCTGAGTGAAACGGTTATCTATTGTTTCCACGACTCTGGGACACGTTCTGATTCTAAAGGGAAACAAAGTGGTCATGTTTTGCGGCTGCCAGAAACTACTCCCTTCTTGTTTGTCAAGGAGTTTCTAGTGGCCTCTGAGCTAGCTGGCACAAGTAATTAAGTTTAATATACTCGATAGGGACATACCGACCTCAGTCCTGTGTCAAGCCTATAGGGTATATTATTCCAATGCGCAGAGCCTATTAGGGAAATAGGAGCTACACTACATGGCGCCCAACGTTTGGTAAGGCGGTAATTTAACGTTAGATACTGAGTAACTCAGCCGTGCCTTTTCTCTCAGAGACCCCTACCCATATACTCCAAAAGACGTCTGGAGTGGGCAGGGTTAAGTATCCACCACGGCTACATAGGGAAACACCCTATATATTAGCTGTTTGGTTTGCTCAACGTTGAAGGATACAGTGTTCCAAAATATTGTGCACCTTATCTTTGTTTCCTTGAAACTTGTTCTACATTTTTCAAAAAACAAATGTCCATACACGGGGACGATGCCACCGGAAACGGTGGAGCTGCGGCTGATCCAGCCCTAGCAACAGCTTTTAACATTACAGGTTTAATTGAAACCGAGGAGGGTGTTATAAACATCCCTCCAAACTTAAGAAGAGCCATCACTCTAAAACTCATAAAACACGGCCTACCACCAAGAGGCGGTAGAGCAGTTTTCGTGATAGAGGCACACGAATCCTTTCAGACAGAGGTATTCTATTCATGGGTAATATTTCCTGAATCCAATCCAGTAACACACGTTTCACTTCTACAAAGAAGATCATCCACCAGAGGAATATATTCCTTTCGAGGATATTGAAATTCCACTAACATACCAGGAGCATCAGCTCTGGTTTAAAGGCGCCCTAAAACATCACAGAAACATTACCAGGCTCGGTCCACTAGGTAGACCAGGAGCAACATGGCCGATTCTAGCCGGCTACACACCTCATCCTGAACTGGATATAATGTCAGATGAGGAATTACTTATTCAACTCAGAGTTAATAAAAATCTACAGACAATTGGTCCAATATGTCATGCGGACTTTCACAGTCCAACCACCATTAACACTTCCAAATCAAACTCCCCAACAGGGGAATACACTAAAAATTACACCACAGACTCTATACGCAGTCATGGGTAAAATGCCCACAAAACGTGAGCAAATTCCATTCTGGATAGCTCAAAAAATTACTCAAATCGAAGCAGTATTTCCAAATACTAGCCCGTATGAGAAACACAGAATACTAACAATCAGTTTACCAATGGGGATCACACCACAACTGGAAGACTGTACCTCTTGGGGGCTCAGTCTTTGCTGCCATCTATACTAAAACACATGGTATTCCATCAATTGCGGTAATACCAGATGTCCTGAAACAAATTCAAAATGAATACGGGGCAGAGCCTGCTCTGAATTTAGGTATGAAATTACTGAAAAATTTCGACCAGGTCTCAACAATAATATTATCTAATATTAAAGGGGAGGCAGCAGCAGTGGCGATCCGCCAACGATTAAGGGAATTCGATGTTACAGAACATCAAACTGAGCTACCCAGAATAATTGAACAATCTTATGCAGAATTAGGCAGAGATAGTTTGGGTGGAAGACCAGTGAAACCAAAACTATCTGAAAGTCCTGAGAAGGACTCTATTAAACAAACTCCTACATCTTCTAAAAAGAAGTGGGAAACTACTAAACAAAACTCAAACGAGAAACGTTCTCAATCCCGAGGTAGGTCTCCTCAAAAGGAGCCCTCTGAAAGGAGGTATAACCTCAAGAATAGGGATAATTTGAGAAAACCTGACAAGTATCAAGATACTGATGCACGTTCCTCTCGTACCTTTCAGATCTCGTCAAGGACTTCAGAAAGAAGAGGACGATCAGAAAATAGAGAAGAACGCGTGAAATCCAAAGAAGATAAACCCGCTACAAAAAATAAAATAAAACCTCAATTCTCCAAAAAGAAAGTAGCAGGTCTGAAGATCAGACATGCCGAGAATACTGAGAACACAACTCAAGAACGGAGAATGGGCCCAGACAATGCTGGACAGTGCAGCAGAAGTCACAATAGTTCGCCAGAACCTGAAGGAACTTCTGGAGATAGTGGACTTGAATGAGTACATTACAGTTGAGACTGTAGACACCAGGGTTAGTACTCCACAAAGGTTATATGAAATAACACTCCGAATGGAGGGAGACATACCTGGACAGGTGAAAGCACTCTTTTGGGAAAAAACTTTCAAGGGGCTATGACATACTTCTAGCAGAAAAAGACTGGCCACCACAATTTGTCAGGGAGTGCCCACATGGCGAGTACATTATTATGCCTGCCTTCTCTAACCATATTCCAATTCATTTAAAATATACTTATGCCAGGAAATGGGCAGTAGTCCAGGCCCCAGCATTATATAAAAATGATGTAGGATGGAATGAGGACTCACCTCACCATAAAATACATCTGAAACATGAACCAACTGCACAAAGGCAGTATCCAATAAAGCAAGAAGCTAAAAAACAGATCAGGGAGATCTTAGATCAACTTGAATACAAAGGGGTGATTGAAACATGCACCTCCTCAATGAACAATCCTTTGTTTCCTGTCTCCAAACCAGACAACACCTATCGTCTAGTTTTGGATTACAGACAGTTGAACAATTGTTCTAAATCATTTGCAGTGCAAAATGCACATAGCACAGCATTAATGAATAACATTGTGCGTAAAAAATATAAAACCACATTGGACATCTCAAATGGTTTCTTTTGTCAAAACATAGCACCTGAAAGCAGGTACTTAACAGCATTCTCCATAATGGGGACCCAGCGTCAATTTTGTCGACTCCCACAAGGGTTCAAGAACAGCCCGGGGTTATTCTCAGCGAGAGTAATGGAGTTACTACAAATTTATGACAATGAGGCATTGTGCTATGTCGATGACATCTATCTGACGGACGATGACCTGGACAAACACTTGAACAGGGTAAGCACCATTATACTGGGCTTCGCCTCTGAGGGCTACAAGTTCAACTTTAAAAAGTCCTGAATTGCCCATCTCAATGTCCTATTTCTAGGATATGAGCTTTCAAGTGAAGGCAAGAGCTTGGCAGCTAACTTTTTAGAAACGTGTGCGCTGCTCCAACCTCCAAAAACGCTAAAAAACTTACAATCCATCCTGGGTTTCCTAAATTTTGGAAGAACATACATTCTAAATTACGCAGAAAGGGTTAAACCTCTCTACGCATTAATCAAATCTGATTTTTCAATCAAGAATTGGACACAAGAACACACAGAAATCTTGCGTTCACTACAGGCTAACATGTTAGCAACAAATCACTTACAAACACGCGTAAGTCAACGCAACCTGGTGATCCGAATAATTTCGGGTAAATGCGGATTCACCTACTTAACATTTAATGAGGGTGAGAAAATACCAATCGCATACAAATCTCATTTGTACACACAAGCGGAAATGCGCTTCACTTCAACTGAAAAAATTCTGACAGCAGTTCAAACCGCTGTAGCAAAAGAAAGAGCCCTAGCCCAAGGGAAACGCATTATTGTCGTAACCCCAGTTCCTGCCTTAGAGGCGGTAACAAAAGCAAGCATTCCAAATGCTAAAGCATTACATCCTAGATGGATAAAGTGGGTTAATTCTCTTGCTGCAACAGATGTTGAATATGTTTTTGATCCTGATTTAAAAACACAAGCATTCCTGCAATATGAACAAGAATGTCCTCTGCCCACTGACATTCTGCCTCTCGATCAGTACGAATTCATAATTTACACTGACGGATCCGCACAACCCGGAACAGGGGGTAAGCAAGCTTACAGTGCAGCGTGTGCAATCGTTAAAGGTCGCATGCGAGATGGTATCTTCAGACCTATGGTCACAAAATCTCAATCTCTAGGAGATTGTACAGCTCTGCGAGCTGAACTACAAGCATTCAAACTGGCACTTGAAAGTACAGATCGAGAATTCCCCACACTGATAGTGTGCGATTCCTTTTACTGTGTTCAGTCGTATAATGAATATATACAAAACTGGCTTGAAAATGGATTCAAAGATGCGAAAGGTGGCACAATAAAGCACAAAACGCTTTGGGAACAAGTAGTTCAGTTGAAAAACGAACTACCAAAGGCTCACGGGATCCACACACTACGTGATGGCGTTCACGTTGCAGGGAATTCATTGGCTGACGAAGCCGCAAAGGGGGCTGTTCAGACGGCTTCCGTAGCTGCGATCACTTGTTCAAAAACAAAAATAGACAGTGAGATAATGTTGGCTGTCAATGCTACAAGCAAAGGCAGTGGTGCAGCGTTACCAAAAAAGTTTCCACTCAAGTACTCTTATGTAATAGATGCGAACAACGTTCCTTTTGCCCGAATCCCTGGAGTGGGGGATAGGGTAATTCCAAACAAGGAACGTAGATTAGGACTAATCCTAGCAGCACACGATGGGATAGCTTCTGCCCATGCAGGTGTTTCTGCAACAGTATCTTTACTCAAGCAAAGATATTGGTGGCCTGGCATTAGAAAACAAACAAAGAACTATGTTTTAGAATGTGATATATGCCAACAGATGAAAGTCTCCACAGTGAAACGCCCTGCGCAGACACCCCTGTTAATTTCAGACAAACCATTAGCTTGTGTTTACCTGGACCACTGCGGTCCCTTGCAAAGGGACGGTAACTATAAATATATCATGGTTGCAGTGGATTTATGCTCTAGGTTCCTATGGATATGGCCTCCGCGTCGGCTGACGCTCGAACTGTTATAAAAGATTTGCGAGTCTTTATCGGCACATACGCAATAGGCACGCAATAGGCACGCTACATTCTGACCAGGGCCCTGCGTTTAGCTCTCGGGCTTACAAAGAAGCCATGGCCAGTCTGGGCGTTGCATTGCGGTACTCCTCTCCATTCCATCCTGAAGGAAATTCGGTTGTGGAAAAGAAAAACCGGGACATAAAGCAGTCTATAACAGCTAGGGTATTAGGTTCGGGTGATGGGTGGGTCAAACATCTTTATGGGGTCCAACGCTCATTGAATAACCTGCCAAGAAGTTCTCTAGGGGGGGGTCACTCCATATGAGGTCCTATTTGGGACAAGAATGTGGGTACCAGACCTCGATCACGTAGGCACAGTGGTGGAAAATAAACCGTTTGATATCAAAGATCGTTTGGCTGTTTTACAGGAACTCAATGAACTAAGATCGAAACAAAGCAACGTATTCCTGCAGCCAACCACCACTGGGGAAAAACCGGCGGTCCCAGCAAGGTCTGTCTGGATTCCAAAAGTTGGGGATCTAGTCAGAGAAAAGATTGCGGACAAGAAGGAATTTGGACCTTCTTACAGACAACCAGTACCTGTCCTAGCAGTTCAAGTAACAAGAACAGTACCTCTGCCGCCCCTTGCTGGAAAAAAGGAGAAAAGATTTGTGTCCATCGACCTCATCAAACCACAGTATGTGGCCAATACTAAATAGTAGGCCTCGTGGACTCCGACCTAGTAGCAGACACACTCCTCTCGCTACTATCCAAGAGGTTCAGACTGAAGGACTGATAACCATCGAGACTTCAGCAGTAACAGATGAAGGACTAAGCAACAATGCAATGGAACTCATCCCTCTTGAAAAGTAACAGTTCGTCCAAATACACCTGTCTACACCAATGTAGCAAGTGATCAACTGGTTTCCAGCGATTTCTACAAATCCTGATGCAATTCCAACAATTGACAGAACTGCTTCTGGCTATTTCATTAACTTTGATACGTTCTCAGAAGATCCGAGTGAACCTGAAACGACGCCAGCATCATTAAAATTCAAGCAGCAAGTACAAGACTTTCTTCACCTTCTGAAAAAGACTTATCTGGTTTCACCATGGATTGAACTCTGGATTATTTCTGGAATATTTGTTTTCCTGCTTTGGCTAGCTTTGGTTATGGCTATGAGCGTGCTTATAAATGGCAGATACATCCATGTGAACACTGAAAGAAAAGATGTGAACTTACTTTAGAAACCTCATAAATCTTCCCATCGTGAAGCAAGAGACTTGTCAACAGTGAACATCACAGCCGTTCCTATACAGGATGGTATAGTGTGGGACAAAACAGATTTTGATATTTTTGGCCCAACGGAACAATTGAACATTCCACATTTGTTTAAAATTTCACTAAGTGATCTCATTTCGTCCAGTACCTATTCTGATGATTGGGACTTTGAGACTGTTAACGACATAATGTTTGACCTAGAAAAATCTGCTGCATTTTCTAAAAGTGAATATTTAGAGGGTTCATCAGACTATGAACAGCTGTATTGCTATAACCACTATGGTCATCATTATTTGCATAAATCTGCATACCCTAGAAATGTTTGTTTAACCAATGGGAGCATTGTCCTACACCACCAAAAGGTAGTTCAAAAACATTTGTTAATAAGTTTCCATATTTTTCAGGTTACAATACATCTGATCCAGAAACGTTTTACTATAAAAAATGTAAACAAAACAGGACTGAAAATTATGTTAACAAATACAAAACAGATTTATTCTGCAGCATTTATTGCCCAACTGTCTAGACAGGGTTTCGACTTTTGGAAAGACACAATAGACACAAAAACTGTCTGGGGTACTAAAGATTGGCAAGTGCAGGGGATAGAAGCTTTATTTAGAGCCTGTATCATCCCTGAACAAATTATGTTTTTGAATGAAACTGTCCAACAAACATCTTGTCTTGGTCTAGCCAAGATCAAAGAGATGAAAACACCTTCTGTACCAACATCTGCAAGTGATAACAATACACAGGCAGCGGATTCAGTTGACAAAATACTACAACTCCACAGATCTAATCCTGATTGGAGAAAATGGTTGATCTGGCCCACAGACACGAACAACTGTCAGGAAAGATTCCTGAATAAAACTCAGGGCTTTACTATTCATAGGCCAGACCCAAGATACGTCCAAAGACAGCATCCGGGGGTAGTAACAACATACAGTGTAGGTAAATTATGCCTCGATTGGCTGCAGAAATCTACACTACAGGATGTGAAACAACACTTATCCTTACTTAAAGAAGACGCAGACCTTGGGGAATTCTTGCTTGGACCAAGAAAACCGCGTCAAAAACGTTTCATATATGCCGGCATTTATGCTGCCTATAATGAGCATGGAAAGTGTCACAGATGGAGGCCGCAGAACGAATACGTGAACTTGATCGTATTAATTTAGAGAAAACTCTCTCTGTGGTCGACAATGGGTTAACGACTTTGTCCTCCAGAATATATTCATTGGACGGCATTGTATCCTCTGCTATCGACATACTGGAACAAGATTTGGCGATGTTACAACAAGGCCAATCTCAATTACGTTCTATTGTGTTATTAAGCTGGACGCTGCAATCTTTGCGCGCGGGCTATGTGCCTTGGCGTTTTATCAACACGTCAGCTCTGTTTGCAGAATACAATCTAACTGATAAACAGATCGAACTGGCACAAAGAGGAGCAAGGTATACAGTGCTGAGCATTGAAAAACTGGAAAAGTTACCATTCACAGTGGCAGAAAAACCAGCTACAGAATGGCTTATTCATGGCAAAATCACACTACCTGTGACTACTTTTCAGTTTCAGTATTGCCTCAAACAAATGCAAGCAGGCAAATATGAAAGGTTGGGTAAGGAATACATTAAGACATCTTGGAATTTACCATACACATATAGATGTTGGAGTGGGGATCGTGAAGTGTTTCTGAGCGGTACACACTGTAAAAATGCACTGAGCGGTTCACTAATATGTCAGGACATTTCTTTACACGGGGCTTGTAATGGTTCTGTGGCAAATTTGTCTTGCCACCAGCAGGGTACACCAGCTGCTGTGATTAATCCAACGTTTGGACAACTTTCTAATGGGAGTTACCTCATGTTGAATGATCAGAGTTGGAGCAGCATGTTGCCAGGCATCCCATATCTAGTAACGGTCAACTCCAGGGTCACTTGCTGTATGCAAGTATTGTTTGCCCCAATAGACACAGTCAGGGAGTCGCCTTTGTGGCCTTCGCTGAACGTCTCTTTTATAAGATTTGATACTTTAAGCAGAATGAAAGCCATGCTTTTACAACAAACAGTGCCTTTGACCTCGGCCAAAGAGACCTATGATCTACAAGTCGCAAGGACTTCGGCTGAGATACAGACTTTAATGCGTACAAACTGCCCTATACATTTCGTGGAAATGATAGGACGTATCTTTAACATGTCTGATACAAGCGGAATTGTACATGTATTTAAGAGCATCTGTTCCGGTCTGTTAGCACCTTTCCAGGCAATACTCGGAATAATCCCAAACTTTGTACATTCGGTGTTTGGTGGCATACCATTAATTCTAGCACTTGTTGCCGGAATTCTATTTCTCTTCCTGCTATTACGCTATGGCCAGCCTATTCGCAGACATCACTCAGAGCGAAGTGGAGAAAGCTCTCCTTGAACGAAAGTGCCGTGAGCGAATAGTCGCAGCTTTTGGGCATTAATCGTTTACGGGAACTTAATACCACGTGGTTCCTGTCGTTCAGACCAATCTGGCAAGATTGCATCTTATCTGTTCTACGATGCCTGCTATGCGATGAAGAATGCGTGTTGGACACCTGTCTAACATTTCCATCAGCTACGCCAACGGATATCGATACTTTGCTGGACCCGATAACGGCCCATGCTCTGTGTTGTCCCCAGAGGCTACCCATCCTGATGACCGCATTCATTGAGATCTCAGACGCTTCCGGCTGCTGCTGAGGTACGAGATGGATCTACAGGCACACAGGTAACAACGGTCGCGAACATTGCTCCGGCATCCTATGCTGAAAGCGATTCTTCACATCTCTGTGCAATTAATCTACTACACGAGGTGTTCCGAATGTCACCAACTACAGTGGACGATATTTTGTCTACAGAAATAGATGATCTCATGTTTACACCAGACCCGTACACTGACTCTGATTCAGCCCACAGTGTTCCAGAGATGCAGTAAAAATTTGGCCTTCATATTTCAAAAACTTGGAACACTTCCCATATTGAACTTTTTCCGTTTTTTTTCAAATTAAATGGCAAATCAATCTGCTTGAAGTAGAACTATTCTTATAGTACGGACTTCGCGGTACTTCCTCAGACACTTTATCATCTTGTTTGTCTAAAAAGTTCATTAATTTCCATGACATGAAAAGACTTTGATCTTGAACAACTTATCGATCGTTTTTCTGTCACATGTAAATATTACTGCTTATTTCATTCACATTGCATTTTTTGTTTTCAAATATATGCCTGAAATGAAAAGCGATGCTTAAAATGTACAGTACCTTTTGCATTTTAATTGGTTTTTTAAATGCTTTTTAATGCTTTTTGAGCAATATTTTTAGCAATATGCGGTACTCCATTTTATGTTTAGCATTTTAAATGTTTAGCATTTATATTATCGTACACACGAAAGTGGAGTGGGTGTTGTATTCCTCTTAGGGTGTCTGTATATAGGTTTTCCTGTATCATGTCCTTATATAGACACAATTCGCCCTGCCCTTATATAGGCATAAAATCTCAGTCCTTATTTAGGCATTAAACCTGCACTCCAAATACAGGCATGGTCTCCGACATCCGTCCACCCTAACGTCACAACGAGTTCTTGAAGAACAGACCCTTAGTCTTCGGGAGTTTCCCTAGCACAGGACTATTGATTTCTTCAAGGACTCATCTATTATGCATGAACCGTTATACCTTAGGGGTTCATTCATGACGTCTTCCGCTGTCCGATTCACGTCAATGCTAACATTCTGAGGTACCTCTCCGGTATAAATATACCTTCCCTAGCCCTTGTAAATCAGAGGAGACCTCGACTTCAGAGGGGCCCGTTTCCCGGCCTGACGCACTGAGAAGACGCTGTCATCCCTGCACGCAGAGAATCCAGCTTCCAGTGATCTGACTTCCTTGAGGGGTGTTGGAGTTCGAGTCTGGCAAGAGATTCCCACCTCTCTCATTCTTAAGGTATGGAGCTGACTAGAACCTAGAGGGACTCTTGGCATACTAGGCATACTAGGCGTAACATACTCTTAGTATACCATAGTAAGGAATACTTCACCCCTCTCCCTACACCTAGGTTAGGTACATTGGGGTAGAACTAGCTTAGAAACTCATCGTATGAGTACTCGCATTTTTAGTCTGTGTTATTTATGTAAATGAATATCTACTAAAGATCATGCTAGCGCAGTATTATTTATTTCTACTGCTTACGCTGTACATTATTTATCTTGCATACTGTGTGATCGTAACAGCACATATTACTTACACGAGAAACAAGACTGTTCAATAAATCTTTTATTGAAACGCCCGTCTATTCTTTCTGTGTAACTTTGAGGAAAACTAAGCATGCACGATTGAGCTGAGTGAAACGGTTATCTATTGTTTCCACGACTCTGGGACACGTTCTGATTCTAAAGGGAAACAAAGTGGTCATGTCTTGCGGCTGCCAGAAACTACTCCCTTCTTGTTTGTCAAGGAGTTTCTAGTGGCCTCTGAGCTAGCTGGCACAAGTAATTAAGTTTAATATACTCGATAGGGACATACCGACCTCAGTCCTATGTCAAGCCTATAGGGTATATTATTCCAATGCGCAGAGCCTATTAGGGAAATAGGAGCTACACTACACTGCCGCCGACCGAATTAATAATGCAACGACCCCCATGACTTCCATAACAGTGCTCCTCTCCCCCTGGTCGTGGGGATTCTTTGGTGGCTATGTCAGTCATGGTAAGCTTGAAAGCGGTGCCGTGTGTCTAAACCCCCTCCAGGTGGCGAGTTGCCCATCCCCCCCCGCTTCTCACCTGCTTCCAACAAAACTGCGTTCCTATTCACCCTTAAACCACCACTGACAACGTGCTTTGGTGCCTTAAAAGGTCGCAGTTTATTCAACATCACATGTTTATACATTTTGCAAAATTCATGGTCATGTCAACTGTTCCCTTAATGTCCATGCTACACAATTGCATTATTTACATTTCCTGGTCTTTGCACTTGTTTCTGCTTGCAGTATAGACCCAGCCTCCTCAATTTCCCGGGAGGGGAGGGGCCCCTTGTCTGGGCTTCCGATTCACGGGTCAGGGCTTCAACTTGCTACCAACTTGGAGGGTGTCCGTCTGGACCTGCCCGGGCTGCAAGCGCCGTCCCGCTCGCCCTGGACCCTTTCATGGGCCCTCCCTGCTCCCAGGGGTCCCTGCCGTGTGGCATCCCAAGTACCTTACTTGAGCATCTACTCTATCTTTCCTGAGGCTGAGTCCTTTCATTTCGCTCCCCCGGTACCCCTGCCGTTAGGCATCCCAAGGGTCCTGCGGGAGCATCACATCTACTCTTTCTATGGCGGCACGCCGCCCTTGGCTCCCTCAGTGCCCCTGCCGTGAGGCATCCCAAGGACACTGTGTGAGCCTTCCATCTACCTTTTAATAAGTTCTATTTTTACTACCTTCCTTGTGTTTGTTCCGCTTCACCTCTACCCTTGCGGCTGCGACGCCCGCTTCTTTTGGTGTGGGTGGGTGGGATTCTTCAATTCTCTGCAAGGGTGGTGTGGTTGTGCCTTACCTGGGCCCTGTTGGCCCTCTTTATCCCCCCCTCGGCCTACCTGGCTCGCCCCCTGATTGGGGGGGCCCGAGCTCGCCCTGGGGGGACCAATCCTGGTTGCCCCCTTTCTAACTGGCATGCAATTGGGGGGGCGGGGAGGGGCTTCCCGCCTCCGGACGGCGTTTGACACAGGCCCCCATCGGGTCCCGCTTCGCCTTCCTGGCCCGGGTTACAACGCAGGGCACAGTTCTGAAAGCGTGCCACACCATGACCTCTCACCCTCACTACAAGGAGCAGATGGGCCAGGCTTCTCTTGTCTCCAGCACATCACAACACTATCAGTCAGATCACCGGTCTGCAGTGAGTGACCCCACAGACTCCAGCTACAGCGACCAGGCTGAGCAGCAGGAATTATTTACCCACAGCTCAGGGACTCTGTAAGTAAGTGAAATATAAATTGATGATTAATCATGTTCCTGCTGCAGAGATCAGAGTTGTCTCGTGCAACTTTTGACTCTCCAGTAGCACAGAGAGAGGGTTAATATGCCTGCTGCAAAGATCATTATTCTGCATATCACAGAACAGTATTTTTATGTGGGTAGCTCAGGGGGTTACTGCTATTGTCACATAGATTGTTTTGTTACTTGCAATTCATAAATTTCAATCCTAATCTACAGTGACCGTAAAACTGTTATCAAAGACTTCAGCTGCATGTAAAGTGCATAGTATGACCAGTCGCCGTGACTGAGCTGGCCCATACCGTGGTGATGCTCGCTCTGTCACTCACACTAGTGCCAAAGTACTTGTATCCTAATTTTATTTAATTTAGTTGTTACAGCTTCTGCTCACAGTTCTATACTGACTGTGCTCAGCAGTCTAGAACTTTGGCTGTTCGTTAGTTTGCGTCCGGGGTCTGCAGCTGTGGTGCACTTCTTCCCAAGCTCTTTTACTTCAATAAACCAGTTAAATCTTATGGGCAATTTGGCATTCATTTATCACTACGAGGCCCTCCTGTGCAGTTAGTGCCCTTCCATTTCTGGTGCTTGCAACAGTTTTAGGATCTTATTAGAGTTTTGCGTTGCTCAAATGGGTGTAATTTCTGATATTTATATGTTTCCTTCTTCTGCATGGCTGGATTTTGCTTGCGAGAAAGTGTCACTCATAGTTGTTGAATGTCACTCATAACCAGGGCTTTAAGTGGGCCGGTTCTCACCGGGTCTGAGCACCGGCAGTTTTTTAAAGGGGCCCTCGAAACGGGTCTCTATCGGGCTCTGTTTTGTGCCCTGGCACAGGCGGTCCGTTTTCTCCGGACTGCAGTGACAGCAGGCACGTCGATGTGCGCGTGGTCACACTGCTCACTAGTGGAGAAGTTCTAGCATGACGTCATGCCAGGTGAGGTTCTAGGGGAAGGGAAATCCTTTAAAGAGAGTCATTTTCTTTCTGGATTTCCCTTCTCTTTTTGAAACTCAGGAGCAGCAACATTGTCGTGGTGTCACCAGTTCTTTAAGTGGAAGCTTTTTCAATATTATAACAAAGCCATAGTTGCTGCTTATTTATCTTATGCAACTAACAACCATTGACAAAGCCAATAGTCCTGACTTGTTGTAGGTACGATGTTACTTGTTGTATCATATATCTGGATGCAATGACCGAAACAGCAAAATACAAGTCGGGCGGCTAAGCACAGATTTTTAGCTTACATGTTTTTAAGCCACGCCCTTAATTACATTGGCCACGCCCCTTTGAGAGACCCCCAGTTTTTTCATCCCACTTAAAGCCCTGCTCATAACTACACTGAAATTATGAAAATGTAACACATAAGCAATCTGAAACCTTGGCAGCTATGCTAGAGGTGGCAGGCTGCGGAGCTGCGAGGCAGAGACGAAGTGTCTACAGCGTACTCCCTGGAAGTGCACTGCACATAGTGTGGCCTGTGATGACTATGCTGGGCTAACATAGCTACCAGGACGTGACCAACCTGCTTGGGGGAGCAGGTGACTTTTTACACAAACTTCAAAATACCATTATAATTAAATACGCAAAAATACATTTCTAAATAAAAAATGCATTTCAATCAAGTGCGCCATTAATATTTAAAAGCTATGTGAATATATATATATACACACACTCATTTAGAAGGAAGTGTTTGCTTTTCACCATAAACGCGTAGTAGATCTGCATGGTGTCTAGCCAGTCATAAAATCAAGAAAAAGTCCCAAGCAGCGAAAAAAGGGACAGAGGCAAACCCTTGGTCTGTGACACACAGATGGCTGAAATGCATAGATACAGGGAGACGTTTAGCACGCACACGCGCACACATGGATACAGGCAGAAGTATTTACAAACCGACGAGCACAGCAATACAAGTACACCCAGGCATATACACAAACTGGGCGACACATGGATAGAGACAGACATAAATTACGTAAGTCATAACCAAATTCATGCATGAATACATGCCTACAGACGTATTAACAGGAAAACACAAAAATAAATCGCCCACATACACAAACATGCCCGACACATATGGATACACAGAAGCACATGCAAACACATACACAATGCATGTACAGAAAAACTGCCCAAAGCACATCAATTCAGGTGTATTTACAAAGAGGTACACGCCTGCCATCTACAAACCTCTCTCTCACAAATGCACACAAGGATTCAGACACAGATATATTTATAGACAGGCACACAAACACACGCAGACAAATCTGGATAAAATGAACGGTACAACACAAGGAGAAAAGCAGAAATGACTTTCAGAGAGGTGCACACACACCTGCCAACTAACACGGTGCCATGAGTCAATCTTATTCTAGAAGGGTCTGTTATTACTTCCGTAGTGTCTTATTACAGTTGGCTCTCCCAACGTTTGTCTCCGTATTGTAAATCTATGTCCCTGGTAGCACAATAGGGAGGAAAGAAATAGAAAACGAACATAAAAGAAATAACTAAATACATTGGGCTATCTGTCCTATATAAAGTTGGCTTTTCTGGTATTATGCTGGTCAAAACAAAAATCTTATTGTGCATGAATGCCCTTTATTTTTCCCAATCCCTTCCCGTTTTTAGGTCTCGCCCTGAGCCAGCGCTTGCGCTGGTCTGGGCGAGACATTTAGTCAGTGGGCTTTCAGAAATGCGACCACAGCTTTTTGTGTGGCATTCTGCGCGCGGTTACGCGCACAGGCACGGGCGCCATCGGGCTTTCCTCTCGCTCTCCCGCGCGTGCCTCGCTCTGCCTCTCTGTCTTGCTCGCCCCTCCCCCTCCCCCACCAGAGCTGCCATCTGGCTTTCTCTGCACGCACCACTCGCGTGCTTGTTTTCTTTCACTTTCGCGGCCGCGTCACTTTTGCGGCCGCGCGGCCAATGCTTGTTTTTAAAGACAGAGTTTCTCTATGCTCAAAAAGGCGTCATTTCTGATATGTATATGTTTCCCTCGTTTCCATTGCTTTATTTTGCTTGCAAGAAAACGTCACACACAGTTGTTGAAATGTCACTCGTAAGTACACTAAAATTATGAAAATGTCACACATAGCAATCTGAAACCTTGGCAGCTATGCAGTCTACTTGCATAGAATTGTTTGCCACAACACGTTGTGTTCTTATTTTGTCTGGGTGGTGTATAATGACCAGAAAGTACACTTACTGCATTATGCTGCCTCTCTGCAACAAAATATGTCGGAAATATCTCTTGACTCATAGCGTTTCTGAAAACCTTTTTAGTGAGAAATCCACACGACACGTGTCATTGCTTCCTAGTGAGTGGCCTGGTGTCAACAGAGCCCTCAGATTCTTCTGTGAGTACTTCTTCCGGGTCAAGTGTTTGCTTTGCATTCTGGGAATTGTAGCCCTGCTTTATAACGGCCTAAACAAGACTACAAGTTCCAGCATGCAGAGCAAACCGCTGGTTTGGAAGAAGCACTCTCACGTAGAGGCCTGGACTTTAGTGCAGTTTTCACACAACATAACAATGTCCATGGAACTACAAGTCCACGAAAGTAGCGGTCTTAAAAAGAACCGGATTGACTGAAGATGTCACACGTCACGTGCCGCGAGGCCACTTAGCTATAATAGTGTGTGCTGTCTGATACTAAACATTATTTTATTAGTGGTTAGGAGCTATTGTGCTGCTGTTGGATTGTCGCTACAATTATGTCTGCTGGGTGGAATATGACTAATTTGCTTAACACAGTTGTAACAGTTTGTTTTTGTTTAGCAGTTAACGTGGCAGTGTTTGGATTTTTAAGTGCTGAAAATAGCAGGTCATATTAAATAAGAGTTTTTTTTTACCTACCTAGTATCGGCTACATTAAAATCGAAGTGTAGTTAATTAATTGAACAGTTTTTTAAAATTACAAATATCAGTGAGCTGAACAAAAAGTTGCGCACTTTTTATCGGCTCTTTCAGTGCACGCGCCGTTTTAGCAATCTAGATGCAGTAACCGAGACACACGCACACTTTACAAGGGGGCAGCAGTTCAGAAGAGCGTTGCCAACTGAACCTTACCTGTGAGTGGCAGCAGGCGTTTCTGCTTTTTGTAGCGCCTCGTGAATGTGAACGATATTTGAGGCGCTGGAGTATCAGTATGTAAACATTTCGGCTTGTTAGAGCTTGTGGCTCTTGTCGAGGCCATTGAGTTTACCGTATGGCTTCACACTTCTGTGTCAAGCAGTGCGGGGCCGCCCTGGATCTCTGTAGAGCCACCCCCCCTGCTCTCTTCGGCAAGTTTGCTTTGCCCCACCAGCGCTTTCACAGCAGAGGTGGAAAGCGGGCGTGGTGTCTGCTCTAGGGCTTCGGCTTTTCGAACCAAGGCCACAGCTCTGCTGCTGGCTTGCATCTGATCGAATTCACTTTAAACCGTGGTGGAAAGCATTTCAGGCCCAGCAATTAAACGGCAAAGGGGTTAAACAAGCAAACTCTGGAGTCAATGGAACCCACATGCATGGCGAGCAAACCCCAAGTTCGGAGATTCATTACTTTGCTTCATAAAACCGCAAGCCTTCGGTCCCCGCGAGGCTAGGCCAGGCGTCGGCGGGAGGGACACCTGCACAGCTTGCACCAGGAGAGGTGTTGTGACAAGGCCAGGCAGTTATGCAGGTGTGCAGGTATTCATGTTTTTATATAGATTCACATGTTACTCTGGGGTTAGTCTGAATATTAGTGGTTCTTTTTATAGCGCCGCATTCCACATTGAGCTCATCTCAGAGCGCTGCAGAGTGCATGCTTACACTGCAAGGTTACAGTCTTAGGGCTATTGCCATCAGATGAACCACGAGATTACGCAAGGTATAATGGTGTACGCTCAAATGTTCTTTGTAGTAACTGTGGTGGGAAGGTCCCTCGCACAGGGTCACTGCTTTTAAATTATATATAATATGACATACAAATTAATTAATGTTCAGGATCTATTCATTGGAATTCTTTTATTTAATTTTGTCGAATTAAATGTGATAGACATATAAATGAATCTGGATGACCTCACGCACCTTAGAATATGTAATCTGTTTGGTTATATTCAATATCACATAGTGCAAATTAATGTGCCTGAAGTCATATACTTGAATAGAATGTACTTAGGTTGCCAAGCTTTGGAAAAGCAAACATGAATGGTGTAAGTCAAACAATTTACTGTTCCTTTCAGATTTATATTGCTAGTGATGGCTCTCCTTGTCCGTGCTTTAACTAGAGGCCCTGGCTGTGTGTGTGCCCCTCTGCACTTGCTCTTCCATTTCAAACCCCTACTCCCACCACCAACCACCCTTGGTGCCCAATTTACATAAACCAGAGAGAAAAAAGATTGACGTCCATCTTTACTGAGCCATGTCTAGCCTAAAAATGATTCAGGTTCAGATCATACATTTGTTGGCTCTGGCTAAACACTTATAAGGTCCCAAAGGCGAGACCTACTGGCTATGCCGATGCTTGTTCCCCTTCTTATCCCCACCCCCATACTTTCTAATGCATCTGGTGCAGCCATGCTCCTCGTGGAACGTGGCGGGTTTGATGGCCTCGCAGGAGTATCCCACCTTCTCGGGTGTCCAACAAATCGGCTTCCGTAGATGGCGCAGATGGTATGTTGTCTGATGGGTTGGTATTCATTGCAGAGATTGGAGTACAAGCCGCCACCTGTGACTGTTTTATGGTGGAGTTGTGTGTATTCTTGTGTGTTTTGTTTTTACAAATGAATACTCTTTGGTGTTTTGAGTAAATGAGTTCTAGCATTTGGCCAAAAGGCATTCACTATGCAATTTTTTAAAACATTTTTTGGGGGGGGGGGGATTGAGCGGGGGCGGTGCGATTTTGAGCCCATGCATTCATGTTCCATCCTTCCTACATCTTGAGTTCTGATGCGCTCATTGCATTCTTGTTTAAATTGCGTTTCTCTGTTTTTTTCTTTCTTTCCAATACTTGAAATTGACATGGTTTTGTTTTCTTCTTCAGTGGATTGTTCTGTTTTAAATCTGAATGGGTGGGTCTGTTCTGGACTGTTTAATGTTTTTCATTCCTTGAAGCCACCGGCGTTGCATAGCGCCTGAGTTTTAGTGTTTTTCTGTTTGTTATTGTGGTCTGGAGCAACTTTTGGATTTTCCGTACACACCTTTACTCTGCCTTTTCCCTAATCTCATTGGATTAATGTACAGCACATTTTTTTCTCTTTAAGCACTGTTGCCTGATTGTATTCTCTACCCTTTTCCCCTGTTTGAAAAAGCCAGGCTTAAGTGTTCCTACATTTTAAACTATGCTTGTACACATTTATTTCGAAAGGTTTTGGGTTTCCCTTTCTTTGCAGCTGGCTCATCCTGACAGTTTTTGACCTTTCTCAGCATGCATGTAACCTCATTTGAAAAAACTACGTTTTCAATAGTTATTCCCTTTCAGTTGCGATTGTAATTTTATTTTTGTTGTTGCAGGTTCTTTAGAGCAGATTTGGTTGATTTTTGAAGTAATTTTTGCCATACGTTTATTATGTTGCCCCAGTACACCACCCGCCCCCACCGTCCTCCACAGACGGCTCAAACTTGCCTAGAGGAACCAAACAAGTGTGCTATCTCACTGCAAAGGACTTCTGTCTTCCTGCATGTATTTAAACACCATGTATGCAACTTTGATTCAAAAGGTTTCAAGTTTTCCTTTCTTTGCTATTGACCATGCTATTTTAACACGGTTTCCTCAGCTCCATTTAAGGGCACTGCGTATAGAGGAGGTGCCCTGTGCGTAAGAGGCTACCATCTCCATTTCTTGAGTCGTGAGGTAGGAGATGTGATTTGATGCTCGCTGGGTATCCTCTATTTTTTCTTGATCATAACGCTCTTGTTTGGAAAGCGCTGTAGAGCAGCATGTAGGATCTGTTACGGTTGGTGGTACGATGGACTGGCTTTATGCAATTAAGTTTAGCGCTTCCTGCTGATTTGACTGGTTTAATAGTCGTGCTGCACAGGGCTAAGACATGCCTAGGGCCATGGGGACAGTAGGGTTCCTGTAAGGACTTTGCAGTTCTCCTTTTGCTAAATTGGAGGGTTGGGATTTTTGCTCCGAGAGTCAGTAAGGTGGATTGTATCTGTTTTTGTGGTAGGCTCGCTTATTGTGCACTCTGTGAAAGCATGCCTGAAATTGGGGTTGCCTCCTTATTGTGGTGGTGGAAATGTTGAAGTAAGAGGGCTGGAGCTTGAGAATCCTGTTTGGCTTAGATCAATTGCGCCTTCGCATGCTTCCCTATTTTTTCTTTCACCACCATCCGCATTGACTGTAGGAGAGTTGGATGTTGCCATTTTTGGCATCTTTCTGTCCTTGAACCGAGTTATTAGTTGAAGGTAGAGCGCCGAGCTGGGGTAGGTGTAGGCCCCGCTCTTCAGGATAGGTGATCATTTCTGGTAGTAGTGGGGTCTTTAGCCCTGTTAAACCCTCGTTAATGGAGTAATGCGCAGCTCCTGGTCCTTCAGAAAACTAAATTTGGTGTAGATTTTTGGTTGGATGCTGCGAGACGGAGAAGTGGGGGTGGAGAGTGTCCTGAAGATTGCTTACCTCCTCCACGTTGCTCGCTAGGCCCATTTCGTATAGTGGTCATAGGGTCTTCACTGTTACAGATTGAGTGCAATGGTCTGAGAGAATTTGCGATACGTTTCTTTTTGACCGGTCCACTGGAAACCAACCCCATCACCTTCCCTGACCTCATTAAAGGAGGCTGGAGGTCTCTCGCTTAGACCTTAGATCGCCCTGTGGAGGGGGTACTTAACAATGGAATTCCTTCTGAGACTGGCGCTTCTTGCGGATATGGAACCCAAACTCTTGAATATGAAATCTAGCTGTCTGGTGCTGAGCCTTTAATTCTGCTTGGCTCCCTGGATTGCAGGTAGGGTTGTGGCCACCAGTGGGGTAGTCTATGAAGCAGAATGAAGGGATGATACAGTGCCCCCTAGAAGGAGCGAGGGCGCAAGCTGCTGTACCGAGACCTGGAAAGGCTCCCACTCCTCCTTCAGCGTGGTTGCCCTGGTGGTGAACGCGCCACTTGGTGCGCTCACCTGGGAGCCAGTAGATGGCTGCTTGCTCAGTAAATGGGGGTTAATGCAAGTGTGGAGGTAGGGTGGATTGCTTAAGCAGTAAGAGGGGGTGAAATTCTTTGCGTTTCCCCCACTATCTCGGTGGTTGTCCTAATGCGGCTGTAAGTACCACAGCGACTGAGGCAAGGGGTGGGGTGCTGTCTGTCAGAGGGGGCCCTGCAGCCCAAACGGTTGTTAGACGCCTGGTGCCCAGCTCAGGCCCCATGCCTTTGATTGTAGCTGGTTTTGACAGATTTCCTTCCACCTCTGCCGTGCCTTGCTTGCTTTCTCTCCTTGCGGCGCTGTTTCGTCCTCAAAGCAGGGAGGAGTAGGAGAGGTGTCATGGAGGTGCTATGGAGAAGCGAGGCTGTGGAGAGATTATGGCGGGCTAAGCCGGGCCTATCTGTTAGTAAGTTTTCAGTCAATATTGATGTTATTTTAGAAAGAAAAATCTATTTAAACAATTTGCTTAGTGTGACTTGCTAATAGTTGAGGCTGTCTAGCTGGAAACAAGCTTTGAAGAGGGATTCTATTGATAGTGTCCTGGGATCCCAACCCCTGGGTGTAAATATCCGGCACATAATTGGGATAATCAGTATTTGACTTCAATTAAGATGCCCATTGTGGTAAACTAGGATTACACAAATGTACTATTCCTTCACCCATCTAGAGTATTTAGCTTCTTTATTTTCATTAGTTCCCTTTTTCTTTAAAACGTTTGATATGCTAGAAAGCTATTGAGTTGCCTTTTGTCACCATGCATAAATAGTTTCATTCTCACCCAGGCAGTGCATTGCTACTTTGTTTTAATCACCAGAGTCTCCTGAATCATGGTAGGAGCATTCTAAAGTCACACATCTATTTAGATGTAGTCCTTATCAGGCTGTCTTGTATTCTTTGTTTTGGACAAGTGATTTTGTTTCATTTGGTAATTGTTTTAACAACAATCTCAGTATTTCGAATGTGTGTACTGCTCTGGAAATTACCCAATAAGTTAGCCTAGGTGAGTGTTATGCCATGGTTGAGTTATGCTGTTGATTTATTTTTTAGTTGTAGCAAAGACCATATTCTGTGCCAAAGGCTTTCTGTGTATTTAAATTCTTGGTTTGCCAGTTGAGAGCCATGACATTCTCACTCGAACATAAAGTTTTCATTGTTGTATGAATCAGATACCAACATTGTGGTTGAGCCCAGGATGGATAGACTTTCTGTTGAATCGTCCGATGTGGGGCGAGCAGGAATTAGGTGTACTTCATTTACTTGTCTTGTTTTTCTGTTTTACCTTGCCTTTAAATACTAACGGATGCATGCATGCTGGTAGTTGGTGGGTCTGCACTTCTAGCTACTGTTCTTTTCGAACTATTGTTTATTTTTCTAAGGTAACAAATTCAACTGAAAATATGTAATTTAAGAATTGTGTGCAGTTTACAGCAACAATTAAAATAAAGCACACTGCGAGTGTATTGTTCAATAATTGAACACCTATTTGTGTGGTTCAGAATATCAAAGGATTATTCAGTAGATGTTTGTGAAAGGCCTTACACCACTTCATTGGTGTGAAGGCCTTTAGTATTGCACACTGGCCAGTTGGGAAGAATTTCAAGAAGGTTGTATCCCTTATAGATGGTCTTTTTAAGGCTTGAACAGGGAGTCCGAAAGATAACGAAATGGGGTACAAGAAAGAGGCGGAGCACAATATCTGCTTGCTGAGTCTTCTGAGGCATGCCAGCGCTGGACTCCAGGAGCAGACCAGCACCAAAAAAACAGATCACTGGGATGAAGTACATGCACGTCTAAAGGTGCACCCCGTGCATATAAATGCACCTTTAAAATGAGTCCTATATTTTACTTCAATATTGTTGGGGTTTTGCATTTTCTTGTTTAATTTGTAAGTGTCCATTGTGCCTCTTTACGGTGGATCTAGTAAAGATATTGGGCATATTTGTGAGCTATTACTGAAGCCATGCTTTTCTCTTTTGCAGGTGCCAGTTCGATGAATACATTAGCAGCAGGGCAAGCTAGGTAAATATCTCGCACTTTAAACAGTCGTTGCACTGGGATTACGTTTGAAATGGAATCTACAATTAAACACAGTCTTGGTTTAATCCTATTACATTTATGTCCAAAGCCCCTTTGTTCTCAAGCAATGGTCTGACCAACTTAATCCCTCCAAGTCTTCCTTGGTCCCCTCCATATGCAACCAGGCCACTGTAGTCCCTTTTCTCAAACAGCCGTCCATTGACGTCAACCTGCCGGCCAACTACTGGCCTATATCTCTGCTGCCTTTTATAGCCAACATCCTGGATAAACATGTTAGCTCACAGACTGGCTGGAAGACAGAGCACTACTTGATCCCTCATCGGTTGGGGTTTGCCTGCTACTTAGCCCTGAATCTGTCTTTGTAGCTGATTGACAGTTTAAGGGCTATTTTGGATCAGGGTGAGTCTGCTGCTCTTATCCTCTTAGACCTTTTGGTGGCATTTTACGCTATCTCACACTTCATCTTTCCCAAACACATGTTGGGTCTTGGCATCTGCCAGTCCGTCCTTAAATGGTTTGCATCTTTTTTTTTTTTTTTAACAGATGTCAGTTTGTGTCCCAGAGTCCTTTCTGCTCTGAACTGGTTCTTATACCTCAAGGTGATTCACAGGGCTAATCAGTTAGCCCAACCCTCTTTGATAGAAACATTGATCATATTCAAATCTTTCCTTTTCCTGGAAGTGTTTTCCTAAGCCGATGATACTCCACCTCTCGTATCAGTCTTAAATAATGAATCCTGTATGCAAATGAAATTCTATCAATGTGTAAAAACAGTTGCAACCTGGATGTTCAGCATATGCCTCAAACTAATTGGGGAAACAGAAGTCCTCCTTTTTGTTCCAAGTCTCCCTCTGGGTCACCCAGCTTGTGGCCAGATGGCCTTGGGCACATCTATGTAGCTTCCTCTTCTGTTAAGACCATAGGGGCTTTGGTTTGACAACAACCTTTATTTCTCTACCCAGATTTCTAAATTGTCTGGTACATGTTTTGCCCTGCTTAGGTCCTTAGGGAAATTCCTTCCTCTCCTCATGGTATCCTTATGGGAGGCTGTGGTCGAAAAATAATCATTACATATCACATAAACTACAGCAACGCATGGTACTATATATGACTGTTTCACTATATTGAGTTTCTCAGGTGACGCATTTTCTTCTGTGACCTTTCCAGTGGGGAGGATTACTGTGCTGTTGATCCATTTTCTCCCACCCACTAGCAAGTTAGTTTAGGCACCATTACAAGACCTTCTCCCCTCTACTCCCAGATCACAACATCAAGATTCACCAATTAGTAGATAATGCAATACTATTTGAAAAGTCTCCTTTGCTTCAGACGTCCACCACCTCAGACGTTGCTTGCACATTATCCAGACCTGGATGTCCAGTGTCTACCTAAAATGCAACCTAACCGAGACAAAATTCCTGTTATTTGCCAAGAAGAATCACACAGTACAAACCTGGCTCAATGACGTGAACCATGACAACTTTAAGATTAACTTTGTTTATTGACAATTGTTTTCAATACACATACAATAATTGTTTCCAATTGTTTCCTGCCCCTACATCACAAAGCTGGCAGATCCCGCGAAGAGTGATGCTGTAAGTAATTTTAAGCCTGATATAGCTCTTCTTTTACAACACTCAAGCATAACTACATTGGGTTACGGTGAATGGAAATTGAACCATGCCCCCCCACGCCCTCTTCCACCAGAGAACTACCCACCTCCACCCTGTACCGCCGTTAGTGCAATAGAATTAAACGCAGAACAGGAAGCCACACAGTTAGTTTGATTTATGCAACAACCTGTCACACCTGGATTAGGTTTCTTCGACAATCGTGGAATTGATGTTTAAGGCCCTTAAATATCTTGGGAGTGGTATCACCATAAATTCTATTGATGGCAAATTCAAGCATGATTTCCAAAATGACTGAAAGCTGTCACCTTTGCCTGCCATCCCCAGTGATATATTTTCACTTCCAAGCTTGTCCCAGCCCCTATACAGCCAGGTTCTATAGATGGGTATTTTGTCCCTCCCCTAAATATTCTGTATTGCTTGTTTAGCTGCAGAAGGGAAATCTGTCAACCTCTATCCGATTTTATAGTTCTGCCACCCAAAGGATAACATAAGCTGGAAATGTAATGAGTTGAACCCCAACTATCTGCTGAACCTTGTCATTGACTTTGTTTTAGTACCTCTGGAGTTTAGGGCAGTGCCATATTAAATGGAGAAGTGACCCGAAGTTAACGCAGATCCTCCAGCAAAGGTCTCGATTTTCATGATCTTTTCCCTGGCTTGACCTTTCAAGAAAATTCTACACACTCTTTGTTCTTCTAATTTCAGTCTCCCACCTTAGTTTGCCCGGCGTCTTTGTTGGAGTGGTTTTGGAATCAAGGGCTTTATAAAGCTCAGTCATCTGTCGGCTTTAATAAAGATTCATTGTTCAAAGAAGTCCTAGGCCTTGAGGCCTGTGATTTCACATCATTGTGAGTCACCCAATTGTACTTGAAACTAGCTCAGTTCCTCAGTTTTGGGAAGACCATATTTCTAACCTGGTCAGACGACTTACCCTGGATATCAACGGAGTCGCCCACCCATTAACAACTGGCTGTCTGCCACACCAGAAATCGACTTTTATCTATGCCTGGAGTTACTTCTGGGTTTCCTATTATGAGTGTAAGAGGAGATGGATAAGTAGAGGTTCATGACTCTGTTCCATGAGGTTAATATCACACGTGTAAGGAGTGAGGAAGAAAGGCCCCAAGATTAGGAGCATATTGGCAGTGATCTTCCAGACATGGCCGTATACAATAATCTGGTTCATAAAACATTAGACCTTCTCACTGGCTTTCCTCTACCATTACACCATGTATCTGCTTTGGGCTGCATGGCAGTAGTTAGCGATGTGAGGGACTCCCATGTCCCCTTCATTGGATGGGATGGGGCATGCATAGTGTGCTTATGGAGCCTACCTTTTTTGCCTCTCCATATGATGAAGTTTTTTAATGTACTTTGAATATCTGTTTGAGCCCCTTTCAGTGGTCTCAAGGGGAGAGATTGGGCCAGGAATAAAAATCTGGGAAGGACCGACCTTTGGACTGCTGCAATATTGTCTAGCCAAGAGGCCACCATTGTGCCACGTTTGGTATTCAACGCAGAGGGAGTGCAGAAGAGCTGCATAATTTACGCAGGCCAGTTCTTCTAAAAAAAAAGGGAACCACCTTGGTATGTAACATATTTCTCAGCAAATGACAGACTATTGCTCCCTTATGCTAGCCGTCTGCTCGTGTGGAATGGATACATTCAGAAGCTGAGACTTTTGTAGGTTAATTTTAAAACCTGCAACCTGGACAAATCTAGTTAATTCCTCTAATAAGGGTAGGCGCGATTGTGCTGGTTCAATCAATGTTAAGGCATCAGCATATAAGCAAATTTTATGTTCCTCCCTGTCTATGCCCTTATTGTCTGCTTTGCTATTATCACATTCTCTGGCAGCTCCATATATGTAGCAAATAAGATGGGAGACAAGAGGCAACCCTGTTCATTCTCCTTGCGATCTAGACAGAGCAGAGGCCCCACCGTTGACTAGAATCCTAGCAACCGGGTTTGCTTAGATGCCCTCTATTTGAGTCTGAACCCATACTACTCCAGAATATTCCACAGGAATGGTCAGTGCAGCCTATTGAATAATTTTTTCTCCACATAAAAAGCTGTAAAAAGAGCATGCATGCATGCAAGCCCTATGTACTTTGTCAATGAGGTGGAGGGTTCACTTTGTTAGCCTTGCATCTGTCTTGGATAAGTCCTTGCATGTAGGCAGTCAAGAGATTTGCCAAGATCTTGGCATCAATGTTCAGCATGGAAATCAGTCAGGAGGAGGAACACAGCGAGAGGGCCTTGCCATGTTTGTGGATGACTATAATTGAGGATTCATGCATAGTCAATAATCGGAGAGTTTGTACCAATGGAGTTATAGAGGCGGGAGAGAAGTGAGGACAATGTGGTGCAGAAGGTTTTGAAAAAGGGGCCAGTGAAACAGACTGGACATGGGGCCTTTTGAAACTTTAATATGGTTGGCGCTAAAATAACCTCTGCTGTGTTGGTCGGGTTATCCTAAACATTCTTTTGGGACTGTGGCATTCATGCTAAAGTAACTTAATATTGCATCCTCGTTACTTTTCAGAGTCCCTGACTTGGACCTAATGGAAGATACCTGTTCCCTTTAGGTCCTGGCCCTTAATTTGACTAAAAGGCATTTCATGGCCTTATTTCCCCACAGTAATATATTTGTTTTTGTTCTGTAGGAGCAAGTCTGTTTCTACTAACTTCAGTTGTACGCTTGCCTACGCCAGCTGACGTCAAGAACATCTTGTCCCTGGTCTTTTATGGACCCTCTCTAATTCCTTAACCTGTCCCTCTATCATTTCTTTTCTCCTGTCCATCCCTCCTTATTCTGGCCGCCAAGGAGATTAGTTGGCCCCTGATGAAGACATTTAAAGTATTCCACAATATACAGATCTCTGCCCCCACCCCCCCCCCCATTTTGTCATTGTCTTGGAGAAAAAGGTTTAGGGATTTAGCAGTTTGTTCAGCGTTAAGGTCTCTTATGTTTTAAGCTTTCCTGTAGCCTTTATCCCCATTCCCTCACCCCATATTGATGAACCACAAGACGTAAATATGTATGGGCCTGGTCCGATATTGTTCGGGACCCTATTAGGTCTCACACTTGCCCCATAATATGGGAAGTGGCCAAGAAGTAGTCTAGCATACGTGTAGTATACAGAGGAGTAAAATGTAAAGTCTTTCTTTCGGATGCAGTGTCCTGCAAGTATCTATGAGACCAATGTCTGCGAACCATTCTTCATCCTCCATGGATAACTCCCTGAGTGACCAGCTCTGAAGGCTGACCTGTATCACTTTACATTTTCCATGACCATCTTAAGGTCTCTTTCTATTACTAGCTCTCAGTCTGGAGTCGGAAGCACCAAACGAATGGTGGCCCTGAAAAATCTCGTAATTGTAAAAAAATCGAGAGTAACCCCTTTACACCAAAGGAATAGGGTACTATACAATTGTATCACAAAAGAAATTTCCTTTGGATTGAATAAGCAGACTCTAAATAATATTAACTCTATGCACTCAAGTACATCTAAATCTCTCATTCAGGTTCACGTCATATATCTGGGGAAAATATAACCATATACCAAAGGTTAACAGTCTAGACAACGTTTTTATAAAAAAAGTATAAATCTATTTATTGTTTAAAACAAGTCCTATGATACACAGATCAGAAAGTGTATGGATAATCAATTATATTGTTTTTCTACTAGCATCTGTAGTTGATTCAGAGTAGTATATATGTTACGCACACATCTAAGCAATTTCTAAACCAGCACATAAAAATACATTACAAATTAAAGAGAGATACATGCAATAGACAAACAAATATGTCATAAAATGGCACACATCCGTGATTTTTTAATTTTATGGGCTGGAACCCGGTACTGTCATGTCGATAAGTACTCCGTAGTCCCTGTCTCTTCACGGATTGTGTTTTTCTTAAGGGGCGTCGACGCGTTTCGATGGAAGCCTTATAATACCATCTTTATCAAGACTTTTAATTGTAACTCTCATAGACAAACAAATTAAGACTAGAACCCTTAAAAACCTGTGTAATAAAATACAAAAATCAATAGATATGTCTAAAAATATAATATCAATTGGCAGTACATTGAGAAATCCTCTCATAACGTTAGAGAATAGTTCCTGATGTTACGCATTATATATTCCCAAAACCTCTAGTCGTGTAGAGGTTTTGGGAATATATAATGTGTAACATCAGGAACTATTCTCTAACGTTATGAGAGGATTTCTCAATGTACTGCCAATTGATATTATATTTTTAGACATATCTATTGATTTTTGTATTTTATTACACAGGTTTTTATGGGTTCCAGTTTTAATTTTTGTCTATGAGAGTTACAATTAAAAGTCTTGATAAAGATGGTATTATAAGGCTTCCATCGAAACGCGTCGACGCCCCTTAAGAAAAACACAATCCATGAAGAGACTGGGACTACTGAGTACTTATCGACATGACAATACCGGGTTCCAGCCCATAAAATAAAAAAATCACGGATGTGTGCCATTTTATGATATATTTGTTTGTCTATTGCATGTACTCTCTTTTTAATTTGTAATGTATTTTTTATGTGCTGGTTTAGAAAGTGCTTAGATGTGTGCGTAACATATATACTACTCTGAATCAACTCCAGATGCTAGTAGAAAAAACAATATAATTGATTATCCATACACTTTCTGATCTGTGTATCATATGACTTGTTTTAAACAATAAATAGATTTATACTTTTTTAGAAAAACGTTGTCTAGACTGTTAACCTTGGGTATATGGTTATATTTTCCCCAGATATGATGTGAACCTGAATGAGTGAGATTTAGATGTACTTGAGTGCATAGAGTTAATATTATTTAGTCTGCTTATTCAATCCAAAGGAAATTTCTTTTGTGATACATCTGGAAAATCTCTCCAGTTTGTCATTGGATGCGTATATGGAGGCCACAGCAAAGGTGTAATGCCTTATGTTCAGTCCTAATGCCAGAACCCTCCTGTCAAGATTCACTATAGTCTCCTTTACCATCCCTATAAATGAGTATGAGAATAAGATAGCCTCCCCCTTTTTTGGTGCGGTCAGAGGAGAAATATTTATGTGGGAACCATGTACACTGCATGCGGGACAGGCTTTTTTAGCCAGATGTCTCCTGCAGGGGCAGATCCGGGCTCCAGAATCATTCGAGAGAGACAGGACAATGTTGTTTTGCTGGTGTGTTTAAGCCCTGCACATTGAGGCTCAGTATTTTAAGTGTGTGCATCATATCATTAGTTACTTTCATCTGTAGTTACTTCTGAATTAATGTCTAGGTCATGCATGTAGTCCACATGAGGAAGAGTTATTCTGTGGTAACATCCCATGTTATAAAGCGTGTAGGTAATATATGTGGCTGATGAGCGTTGTGCTCCCACATTGAAAGCACATATTGAATCAATCCTAATAAAACAATAAAAGCGGCAACTCAGTCCCACACCCTTCAGGTGATAGAACTCGGACAAGAAAGCCCCTCCCCTCTCTCAGACCTGCGCCTCTCATCCTGTATGTATCCCCAGGTAGCTCAGAGGGCCCAATAGTTATTTGCCCAAGTCCCACCGAAGACTTTAGCCATACCAAAGGGAGTCCACCACCCTTATAAAGTTCAGGACTCTGAGGTAGGTGTTGGGGATCTGGATCACTGAAGCTGCGAAATGACTGCTTTCCTCTCAGAGGTGATGACTTCAGCAGACCGCTTGGATCTGTTTCGTCGAACAATTCACCATTCAGTGTTACCGGCACATCAATCACCCTTGGAGCAAGATATCGACTGCTATGGCCTGGTCCACCATCCTTACTCCAGGATCTCACAGGCCTCAGTGGGGAGTGCAACTGATTTTGACATCCTTCCGATTGAAAAATGAGGCTACAGAGAGAGCCCCAATATTTGACATCCTTCAAACCTAAATAGGTGATTGGTTGGAGAGCGTGCCTTTTTTTTGGTTGACGCCTACCAAGCGTTGCTGTCCGGTTTGCTAACGACTTCTTGTGGGCATTCGGAAAGCTTCCCTGGGAATACATTTGGCCCATTGCTTACTATTGGCTTTGTGGTTTGTAACTCAGTCACTTGCTCTCTATTTATTGGCTTTATTTGCTTTAGGCTGTCCAGCTTGTCCCTCCCGTGAGCATCCCTTGTTTACTCTAGCTTTCCAAGTAGTGTTTTCTATAAAGAGGCCTTTAAATCTTGTTCTTATCTTGTCACATTTGCTGTGCATTCAAAGACAGGTCAAAAGTCAGGCTCTGTCTTCTGTGTGGGGGAAGGGGCAAGCTTGGAGTTTACTTTTCTTTCTTTGACCTCCAAGTGAGAGAATTTGTGACAACCCTGCAGAGGACCCATGTGAGAGGAGAGGGTGTAGGATGTTTTTCTAGCACACACAAAAACTGCTGATGTCTCAGAACATATAATTAGGAAAGTACAAATGAAGCACATTTTTTTGCCAAATTTCTTTCCCTAAACTGTACAATTGTTTCCCCAATTGGTAATACCTTTAGCGCTTCCTGTAAGTCCCTAGTAAATGGTACCCCTGGTACTTGGGCAAGTAGGCTAAAGAGGGTCCCTAATGACTGCACCAAGTATTGTGCCAACCTAAGGGACCCCTCACTAAACTCATGCAGACTGCTACTGCAGGCAGCGTGTCTTGGTGCAGACAAAAGTGAAAACGCAATATTGGCACCCAACCGTGTGTGCAATGCCTACTGACACTGCATGCAGTATAGGTAAGTCAACCCCTGTAGCAGGCCTTACAGAACTACGGCATGGTGCACTATACTACGTGTGGACATATCAGCATGAGAAGATATTCCCCCTGAGCTGGCCAGTCCAATTACTGCCAGAACAGGTGACCAGGAAAGCTATTTTTAAGTACATGTGCTGGGTACTGGTCAAAAACCAGTTCCACAGCTACATGATGGCTTCACTGAAACTAAAGATGTTTGGTATCAAACATTTTGTATTATTAAACCCACACTGATTCCAGTGATGGATGTATTAATACATGCACCCAGAGACACCTTAGAGGTGCCCACAGAAAGCGTACCAGCTTCTAGTGTGCTAGCTGACGGCTATAGACCAGCCTGCCACCTAAGACAGGTTTCTGGCCCGCAGGGGTGAGAGTTCACGCTCTTCAGCGGTCAGGAACAAACCCTGCTCTGGAGAGGTTGATTTACACCCCCTCCAACAGGTTGACCAGTAAATTAGCTTTTCAAGGCAGTGAGCCTTAAAGAGCCCACTGCCATTGGCATGCAAATCTAGCTTCCCTCGGAGGTGAGAGGGAGCCCCTCCCCCTGACCAGGGCCTATTTGGCACCTGGACAGGTGGGAAAATTAGTTGTCAGAGGCGTGTTCAACCTCAGGCTAGTTCACCCCTATGGTGGGCTACTTGATGTGGACCCGACATTTAAGACTGCCATCTTGGTGATGGCAGAATTGGGAACTATGGGACAGGGTTATGCACACTTCCAACAGGAAGTGGTCATATGGAGGGCGTAGTGACCACAGGTGTAAGTAGCTCATTGGCTACTGCCCTACACTCCTCTAATGCCCCTAAAACTAGTATTTAGGGGAGCACTTGGCACCAGGAAATCCGATCCTGCAGACCTGAAAGAATACGACTGACAGTCGCAAAAGCAAGAATAGAAGACCAGTAACTGACTTGGTGCCAACCCTGCTGTCCTTGGCAATTGCTCTAAAGAAGACTCATTCTGCAGCTGCCTGTTCCTGCAAAAGCCTGGAAGGACTTCCAGCCTTCACCCAAGACCCAGGAACTTTTGAAAACTGTAAATATTTCTAACTCGAAACTTACTTACCTGATTTTGATGATCTTGGTGCCTACATTTATATAACTATTTGTGTTATTTTTATAACTGGTGTGGATTTCATTTTTGAGTTGTGTGCATCATTTATTGACTGTTTGTATGCAGCAGATGTCTAACACTCCTTTCTGATGAGCCTAAGGCTGCTCGACCACACTACCCCCTAAGAGAGCACCTTGGGATTGCTAGAGCACACCCCTGTCCACTTATAAGGGATACCTGGTGTAGGAGGTTGGCATCAGTATATGGTGCACACTTAGTCAAGTGGTGCACCTTGCACTTATCCAGGCACTCTTATGGTGATTTTAGTGGTCTTTGATAACCATAGAAAGCTCTCAAAGTGGTAGCTGTGGAGATCACTGTAGTGAGAGTAAATGCACACCAATAACATAAACCGAAGTTCAACAGTTTGAACTGATAACTGCGTGCGACCAGGGTATCGCTGTCTGATCAATCAGCGTAGGGATTCAATGAGAATAGAAAGCGTTATCCAGCCGGGTAACGTCCCCCGATAGCACAGCCAAACTCCAATAAGGAGGTTCCTCCAATCTTCAGTGAATAGACAACAGGTATTTGTTACAGTGATTTTTATTCAAAAATTGTTTGAAATCAAATTGAATTCCTTTCGAAGGATTATAATTCAAACCCGATGGTAAATCTAGCCCAATGCATTTCGAGCTGTGGAGATCAGCCTTCAGGCTCATCTTGAAGGAGTGTTAAGCAGCTTGTTTTACCAGTTTAAGATATAGTGCGAGGGAAATGGGGGGGGGGGGGAAACAATGTTTATATAACAATACTGCAATTTATTACACAACACTCACTAACACCTTGGTATATCTCCTACCCAGAGATATCAACACAATACACAAGAATACTTCAAATGCAATCAGGTAAGTAACACAAAATACAGTGGTCTCCATATGCTAAAAAAAAAAGTAATGCGACTTGCAAAGGAGAACGGGACTTGGACCAGAAGACACAGAGGAACCAGGGGCTCAAGGAACCACCCACAGTAAGTGCCCAGTAACCCCACGGAGGTTGTGTGCAGAGTGGGAGCACAGCTGCGTGCCCAGTGGAAGTCAATAGAGAAGTCTTTTTTTTTTTTTTGTAGAGCGCAATGGCTGCCCCAGCGAAGGGGCGTCCCGGCGCAAATGCAGGAAAGACTGACGGAACATACGAAACGGCAAGCACTAAGATGCAGAGAAAAGATAGGTCTTAATGGCCTTTCTGAATGCTAAGTAATTAACAAGGCCACGAATCTGCCCAGGGAGTGAGTTCCAGAGAGTGGCGGCTCTGAAACGAAAAGAGCGGCCACCAGCCCTAACTCTGCGTGTCCGAGGAACCACCACCAAATGCTGACCCTGTGAGCGGAGGAGTCGAGTAGGGGCATATGGCAGCAAAAGATCAGCCAGAATAGGGGGCGTGGCCAATTTTAAAATCTTGAAAGAGATACATAGGGTTTTGAATTCAATGCGTCTGGCCACGGGTAACCAGTGGAGACGTCGAATGGCGTTTGACACAGAGCAAGATTTACGCAGACCTAGGAGTGTTCTAGCTGCTGCATTCTGTGCCCTTTGCAGCCTCGAGACCTCCGCTTTATTGGACCCTAGATAGAGCGAACAGGCATAATCAAGTCTCGACATAACCGTCGTTTGACTAATGACCTGACGTGTAGATGCGTCAAAAAAACCCAGCAAGGGTCTGAGCCCTCGTAAGAGACCGAAACAGGTCCCTGCCGTCTTTTTTGTTTGGCCTCGATAGCTTAAAGAAGAGTCCAGCCAAACCCCTAAGTTTTTTACTGCCTGCTTTGGAGAAGGGGGGGGGGGTTCCGAGGCTGGCTGGCCACCAGCGCTCACTCCACCGACCATGGTCCTTTCCTACTAGCAGTACCTTTGACTTGTTGGAATTCAGTTGGAGGCAGTTGCTGTTCATCCACTCGGCCACTGCCGCAAGGTCGCTCTGAAACTTAAGGGCGTCTCGCTCGGTGTTATTAGAGAGTGCCACCACCAACTGAGTATCGTCAGCGTAGGAGACCATGGTCAGTCCCCTGCTGCTGGCTACTGCCGCTAAAGGTTGAACATAGATATTAAATTTGGGACCCTTCCCAGAGGAGCCTGAAGAATTCCCTTGGAGGATGGAAGGTTGGAGAGCCACCCCTCCCGTGGATGCCCAGGCTCCTCAAGTATTGGATCTTTCATAGATTCACATGCTTGAATCATCCCCGTCGTCGCAGTGGGAGGCCCACGGTATACATATAAAAGCAGTAGATAGTACAATAGGCTACAATGCAATGAACAGTCACTGCAAAAGTCTATCCATTTTTTTTGTAAAATAGAACCAAACTTAAGCAGCAGCCAATCAGGCGACGGCAGCCTCTAGAACAATCCCATGAGAGGCTAGGGTCCTCAGATTTTCTACCACACGTCGTTTGAAAGGGAGTCAGCCTGAGCGCTGCTCAGTTTTTCTCTTCAAAACCTACTAAAAACTACTCAAAATTTCGGACTCTTCAAAGAAAGGTCTCTTCAGGTCGTGGGGATCATGCAGTAAGAAGAGGCGGCATGCTGAGGATCCACAGAAAACTGTATCTACTGCCTTTACCCTCAACATAAGGTAAAAGACTGCAACATTTGTATGACTTTTTCAACCTAAACACTTAAGGACAGAGAGGGTAGGTTATTGATTTTGCTTCTGAGGCTAAAAACTTAATCTGACGCCGTCTCTGAGGATGAGGAGAGCTCTACCTCACAGGCTTCTCAGGAAACATCCAAAAGGAGAGAAAGACCTCTTGAATCTCCTGAAGTTTCCAAGAAAAAGACTTCTAAAAAGTCTTGTCAGGAAGATACAGGCACCTCACTAAAAGGAAAGCGTTCATTTCCTACTGATGAGTAAAGCCATAAAACGGAAAAACAATCTTCAGAACATTCAATGAAAATAACAGCCTCAAGAAAGCTTATATCGCCGACGGCGTTCATTTCTGACTCACTGTCGACACAGAAATCGCCTTCTGGGCATGTTTCACCTGCCACATCGTCGAAAAAAACGACGTCGATGATGACTGATACAATGACAGTCCCGACGCTTCCAGTGACGACGATGGCTTCAACACCACAGACAACCTCTTTGTTGACGGCAACTCGGACGATGACAACCTTTTCGTCGGCGTCCTCGCCAGCGATGGTGGTTCCGTCGACGACCTCCTCGTCTACGACCACCACGACGACAGTCTACGATTCCGACGATGGCTTCTTCATCCGCTCCTGTAATGTCCTCGCCGACAACGTAGACTCCGCTACTGTCGTCGAGGCTGACGATGCTGTATCCCACGCCTGGTCGTAAGCGTCCGTCGACGTTGCAACTCACGCCTACGTATCCGACAACGTTCTCGTTGACAAGGAATTTTTTGCAGAATCCTACAATAGTTTCCCCTTTGCCACCTTAAACCTTTTTAGAGGAATCTGATGATGATGGGATGTTTGGCCCTGCTCAGTCCCACAGCTTTATGTAAAATATCAAGATGAAGATGATGATAAATATGATGGTTACTGTCGGCAAGATTATCACCATCCTCATGTAAAAATTCAATATATGGAGCCTGTTAATGAGCCTATGGTCCACCTTTCTGTGGCCCTGGTTCAGGACCTTCAAGACTTGTTGCATGATTACCGCACACGTTTTCCTACAGCAGCTGTTCCTCCACCACCGCCTTTCTCTTCTCTTCCACGTACCTCTGAGCCTTTTCATTCGGCTCTCCCTGCGAGGGATACTGTTTTGCTACAACAACATCAGGACACTTCTGATGAGGGAGAAATTGAGGACAGTCAACCTCAAAAAGATGGGCAAATAGGTGATGAATGGGAGGACTGTTATATCAACACCGGCTTCTCCTCCTCAAACTGTAGAGTCTCCACCAGAAGTTATTGGCGGCTCCCATGCTCTAATAGAAAAATAAGCTTCATGTTTCCAATTGTCTTTGACAGTCAAGCAATCTGACTGTTTTCTCTCTGATTTCAAAGATCTATCCAGAAAGAATGTCAGATCTATACCCATTGTAGATCACATCTGGGAGGAAGGTGTAAAAGTAATGAGGACACCCGCCACTGTTACCTTGGTCTTGCCCAGGATCGAAAAAAAGTATAAAGCTCCCGATGATGATCCAGCTTGTCTGGTTAGGACATCCTAAGCCGGATTCCGTTATCTCTCAAGCCGCCCAACGGAGATCAAGAAACCCTTTAGCGCCCATTGCTGCACAGCATGATAAGGAGGGAAGGCGCCTCAATAACATTGGTAAAAGATTTACAACCACCTCAGGTGCTACAGTTCGCGCTGCTAACGCTCTAGCCATTTTAGCTAGATAGGATCTCCAGATGTGGTCAGACATCGCTCATTTCATGGATCTCCTTCCAAAGGATAAAAGACTGGAAGCAAGAAAGATCCTTCTAGAAGGAGAAAGGTCTGAATCAGAAATTATTGATGCTTCTATGGACGTCGCTTCATTGGCCTTTCGTCAGCTCGCTGGAGCGTCTGTCTTCAGTCGTCGGGGTTGGCTGAAGGCAACGTTCCGCCCAGAAGTGCAAAGCAAAATTTTGGACATGCCATTTGATGGTGAGACACTTTTCGGCAAACATATTGATGACGCTTTACAAGCCATTAAAACTGACACAGACACAGCTAAGGCTTTGGGCACTCTCCAATATAGAAAGACCCCCTTTCGTGGAGCACGTGGCAGAGGGACCAATTCTTTTCGAGGTGGTTACCAGAGATATCAACCTCAGACTTACACTTCTTTTCGACCTTCTTACCAGCATCAACCGCAATACCGTGCACCACCAAGCTGCTTACTCCAGACAACCTAGGCGGAAACAACATGCTCAATCCAGAGATTCTGTCGGAAAACAGTGAAGACGCCTCGCCGCCTGCCACTCTTCCCTTAATTACTTCATTAAAGAAAATACCCCTCTCTCGTTGCCTAGACCAATGGCAGAAAATAAGACAAATGGGTCCTGGATATAATAAAATATGGGCATACCCTAGAGTTTACCTCAACACCACCTCCTCATCCGCCTCAAAAATCAATAGGACCCCATCCTCAATTGCTAAAGAAGGAGGCATTGATTATGCTTCAGAAGGGAACAATAGAATGTGTACCACGTTCTCAGAGAGGAAGAGGCTTCTACTCCCGTTTTACCTGGTGGTGAAGAAGTCAGGAGAATGGCGTCCCATTTTAGACCTCAGAAAACTCAATCGATAGCTACAGAAGAAATCCTTTCGCATGGTAAGTCTCCAGGAGCTATTACAGCTTCTGAACCATTCGGATTTCATGCCAAGCCTGGATTTACAGGACTCATATTTCCATATCCCTATTAATCCCAAGCATCGAAAATGTCTACGTTTCTCTGTGGCATGCGCGCTTTATCAATTCAAGGTGCTTCCCTTTGGCCTTCGTTCAGCTCCTCTGGTTTTCACAAAGTGCCTTGCTCCCTTGGCAGCATAACTACGATTAAAAGGCCTACAGATCTTCCCATATCTCGACGATTGGTTAGTGAAAGCTCCTTCTCTTCATCAAGCCTCAGAAGACATCTTCTTCTGCCTACAGCTCTTCCGCTCTCTGGGCCTGGTAGCCAATCTTCAAAAATCTGTTCTAACTCCTTATCGGATAACGTTTCTACGAGCAACATTGGATACCCTCCAAAACAAAGCATTCTTATCAACAAAGACAGAACACCATCCTAGCTCTGGCTCACAATCTCTACAAAAGAGAGTTCGCTTCTGTCCGTCTCCTCAAATCCTTTCTCAGCATGGTGTCTTCCGCCATCCTCATGGTGCCTCACGCACGTCTAAGGATGAGACCTTTTTAGGAGCAGTTGGATATTCAGTGGCTTCAAGTAACAGGATCGTTTGACGATATCGTTCGGATAACACCGATCATGAAAGGCGCACTTCCTTGGTGGCAGTCCGCCAGCAAACTCTCTCTGGGGCTGTCTTTCCTCTCTCCTCTTCCAGAATTTGTTCTGACCACAGATGCATCTTTGAAAGGATGGGGAGCGCACCTGCAAGACCTCCAAATAAGTGGCAAATGGAGTCTCTCTCTATCCAAAATGCATATCAATTGTCTGGAACTGAGGGCAATTTTTCTAGCCCTCCAGTCGTTTCTTCCAAGGATAAGAGCATCCTCAGTCATCATCCGTACAGACAATACCACTTGCATGCATTTTCTGAACAAGCAGGGAGGAACAAGATCTCCAGTCCTATCTATGGAAGCTCAAAGGATCTGGGAATGGACACTACAGCATCACATAACCATCAAGGCAGAACATCTCCCAGGAGTAAAGAACAACCTGGCAGACACATTGAGCAGGCTACGTCAACAAATCACGAGTCGAAACTCAATCAGCTGATTCTCGATTCCATTTTCCAGAAGTGGGGAACACCCAACTTGTGGACGCGTCTCAAGGGAACCAGAAATTCCGGTTCTTCGCTAGCAGGGAACCTCCGAGAGAGGGTCATAGGGGAATGCGTTTTCGAGAAGATGGTCAGAAATCTTTGCGTATGCTTTTCCCCCATGCCCCCTCATCTCCAGAGAACTAATGAAAATTAAACGGGAACTGTGCCAGCTCATCCTCATTGCTCCACGTTGGCCCCGCCAGCATTGGTTCACAGAGCTACTCCTGCTGTCACAATCCAAGCCTTATCTCCTGCCAGTGTCAACCTCTCTCCTAACGATGAACAAAGGGCAGATCATGCATCCGCACCCAGCTTCTCTTCAGTTGCACGCCTGGAACCCGATTTCAATGAGTTCAAAGATTTAGTCATTCCTGAAGACTGTAGAGACCTATTGTTCAAAGCTAGAGCAGAGTCTACTACTAAAACGTACAGACTAAAATGGAAATGTTTTTGTTCTTGGTGCC